>OX371224.1:179532997-179720497 GCA_947310385.1 Nephrotoma appendiculata | reverse complement strand
GTGTGTGTGTGTGTGTGTGTGTGTGGTGTGTGTGTGTGTGTGTGTGTGTGTGTGTGTGTGTGTGTGTGTGTGTGTGTGTGTGTGTGTGTGTGTGTGTGTGTGTGTGTGTGTGTGTGTGTGGTGTGTGTGTGTGTGTGTGTGTGTGTGTGTGTGTGTGTGTGTGTGTGTGTGTGTGTGTGTGTGTGTGTGTGTGTGTGTGTGTGTGTGTGTGTGTGTGTGTGTGTGTGTGTGTGTGTGTGTGTGTGTGTGTGTGTGTGTGTGTGTGTGTGTGTGTGTGTGTGTGTGTGTGTGTGTGTGTGTGTGTGTGTGTGTGTGTGTGTGTGTGTGTGTGTGTGTGTGTGTGTGTGTGTGTGTGTGTGTGTGGTGTGGTGTGTGTGTGTGTGTGTGTGTGTGTGTGTGTGTGTGTGTGTGTGTGTGTGTGTGTGTGTGTGTGTGTGTGTGTGTGTGTGTGTGTGTGTGTGTGTGTGTGTGTGTGTGTGTGTGTGTGTGTGTGTGTGTGTGTGTGTGTGTGTGTGTGTGTGTGTGTGTGTGTGTGTGTGTGTGTGTGTGGTGTGTGTGTGTGTGTGGTGTGTGTGTGTGTGTGTGTGTGTGTGTGTGTGGTGTGTGTGTGTGTGTGTGTGTGTGTGTGTGTGTGTGTGTGTGTGTGTGTGTGTGTGTGTGTGTGTGTGTGTGTGTGTGTGTGTGTGTGTGTGTGTGTGTGTGTGTGTGTGTGTGTGTGTGTGTGTGGTGTGTGTGTGTGTGTGTGTGTGTGTGTGTGTGTGTGTGTGTGTGTGTGTGTGTGTGTGTGTGTGTGTGTGTGTGTGTGTGTGTGTGTGTGTGTGTGTGTGTGTGTGTGTGTGTGTGTGTGTGTGTGTGTGTGTGTGTGTGTGTGTGTGTGTGTGTGTGTGTGTGTGTGTGTGTGTGTGTGTGTGTGTGTGTGTGTGTGTGTGTGTGTGTGTGTGTGTGTGTGTGTGTGTGTGTGTGTGTGTGTGTGTGTGTGTGTGTGTGTGTGTGTGTGTGTGTGTGTGTGTGTGTGTGTGTGTGTGTGTGTGTGTGTGTGTGTGTGTGTGTGTGTGTGTGTGTGTGTGTGTGTGTGTGTGTGTGTGTGTGTGTGTGTGTGTGTGTGTGTGTGTGTGTGTGTGTGTGTGTGTGTGTGTGTGTGTGTGTGTGTGTGTGTGTGTGTGTGTGTGTGTGTGTGTGTGTGTGTGTGTGTGTGTGTGTGTGTGTGTGTGTGTGTGTGTGTGTGTTGTGTGTGTGTGTGTGTGTGTGTGTGTGTGTGTGTGTGTGTGTGTGTGTGTGTGTGTGTGTGTGTGTGTGTGTGTGTGTGTGTGTGTGTGTGTGTGTGTGTGTGTGTGTGTGTGTGTGTGTGTGTGTGTGTGTGTGTGTGTGTGTGTGTGTGTGTGTGTGTGTGTGTGTGTGTGTGTGTGTGTGTGTGTGTGTGTGTGTGTGTGTGTGTGTGTGTGTGTGTGTGTGTGTGTGTGTGTGTGTGTGTGTGTGTGTGTGTGTGTGTGTGTGTGTGTGTGTGTGTGTGTGTGTGTGTGTGTGTGTGTGTGTGTTGTGTGTGTGTGTGTGTGTGTGTGTGTGTGTGTGTGTGTGTGTGTGTGTGTGTGTGTGTGTGTGTGTGTGTGTGTGTGTGTGTGTGTGTGTGTGTGTGTGTGTGTGTGTGTGTGTGTGTGTGTGTGTGTGTGTGTGTGTGTGTGTGTGTGTGTGTGTGTGTGTGTGTGTGTGTGTGTGTGTGTGTGTGTGTGTGTGTGTGTGTGTGTGTGTGTGTGTGTGTGTGTGTGTGTGTGTGTGTGTGTGTGTGTGTGTGTGTGTGTGTGTGTGTGTGTGTGTGTGTGTGTGTGTGTGTGTGTGTGTGTGTGTGTGTGTGTGTGTGTGTGTGTGTGTGTGTGTGGTGTGTGTGTGTGTGTGTGTGTGTGTGTGTGTGTGTGTGTGTGTGTGTGTGTGTGTGTGTGTGTGTGTGTGTGTGTGTGTGTGTGTGTGTGTGTGTGTGTGTGTGTGTGTGTGTGTGTGTGTGTGTGTGTGTGTGTGTGTGTGTGTGTGTGTGTGTGTGTGTGTGTGTGTGTGTGTGTGTGTGTGTGTGTGTGTGTGTGTGTGTGTGTGTGTGTGTGTGTGTGTGTGTGTGTGTGTGTGTGTGTGTGTGTGTGTGTGTGTGTGTGTGTGTGTGTGTGTGTGTGTGTGTGTGTGTGTGTGTGTGTGTGTGTGTGTGTGTGTGTGTGTGTGTGTGTGTGTGTGTGTGTGTGTGTGTGTGTGTGTGTGTGTGTGTGTGTGTGTGTGTGTGTGTGTGTGTGTGTGTGTGTGTGTGTGTGTGTGTGTGTGTGTGTGTGTGTGTGTGTGTGTGTGTGTGTGTGTGTGTGTGTGTGTGTGTGTGTGTGTGTGTGTGTGTGTGTGTGTGTGTGTGTGTGTGTGTGTGTGTGTGTGTGTGTGTGTGTGTGTGTGTGTGTGTGTGTGTGTGTGTGTGTGTGTGTGTGTGTGTGTGTGTGTGTGTGTGTGTGTGTGTGTGTGTGTGTGTGTGTGTGTGTGTGTGTGTGTGTGTGTGTGTGTGTGTGTGTGTGGTGTGTGTGTGTGTGTGTGTGTGTGTGTGTGTGTGTGTGTGTGTGTGTGTGTGTGTGTGTGTGTGTGTGTGTGTGTGTGTGTGTGTGTGTGTGTGTGTGTGTGTGTGTGTGTGTGTGTGTGTGTGTGTGTGTGTGTGTGTGTGTGTGTGTGTGTGTGTGTGTGTGTGTGTGTGTGTGTGTGTGTGTGTGTGTGTGTGTGTGTGTGTGTGTGTGTGTGTGTGTGTGTGTGTGTGTGTGTGTGTGTGTGTGTGTGTGTGTGTGTGTGTGTGTGTGTGTGTGTGTGTGTGTGTGTGTGTGTGTGTGTGTGTGTGTGTGTGTGTGTGTGTGTGTGTGTGTGTGTGTGTGTGTGTGTGTGTGTGTGTGTGTGTGTGTGTGTGTGTGTGTGTGTGTGTGTGTGTGTGTGTGTGTGTGTGTGTGTGTGTGTGTGTGTGTGTGTGTGTGTGTGTGTGTGTGTGTGTGTGTGTGTGTGTGTGTGTGTGTGTGTGTGTGTGTGTGTGTGTGTGTGTGTGTGTGTGTGTGTGTGTGTGTGTGTGTGTGTGTGTGTGTGTGTGTGTGTGTGTGTGTGTGTGTGTGTGTGTGTGTGTGTGTGTGTGTGTGTGTGTGTGTGTGTGTGTGTGTGTGTATTACAGTGAACAATGCCTGCAAGATGCAAAAGGGCCCATTTGGGCTGCCGAATGAATAAAGCAACAAACAAGCGAAATAGTACAGCAGAAAGAATAAACGAACAAATCCAACAAGATAACGAAAATGTGCGTGTGAGCATGTCGCAATTGCGTGCATCTCAATCACAAGAGGCACGAGCTGAACGAATTCAACAACGACAAATGGAATTGAGACAAGCGCGCCGGTTCGTAGTTAACACACGCAGAGCAAATGACCGATAACGTCAACAAGTACATCGAGCATTTACATCTCTTTCGTGCCATCGTCTCGCATTCGAGTACGAGCGAGATATTGAATATTCCGCCCATCCGAAAGTGCTGGTTGGTGCTATGGACAAAGAATGTTTCCATTGGCATGCGCTCAAATTCAAAAATAAGTCAGCCAGGATGTGTTGTGCATCAGGAAAAGTTCAATTACCAGAAATTGAAACACCAACGGCTTGGTCATCGGCACGGATCCAGATTCAAACCTGTTCCTGAAATCCATTTGCACATTCAATTCATGCTTACAAATGACTTTGTTCGGACTAACAGAAACAGTTAACAATATTGCGACAAATGTTCAACAATTCAATTCAACGTTCAAAATCAAAGGCCAAGTGTACCACAGTAGGCTCATTGTTGCCAATGCCAAACCAACCATATAAACTTTTACAAATCTACTTTATGGGCGGTGAGGACATCAATCGTGCTGATGCACGTTGCGGCTACAATAACCTCAATTCGCCTAATGCAAGGCGCATCGTCGGCGAACTGGACGCCCTATTGAAAGAATAGAAGGAATTTTTGAAATTCTTCCAATCACACATGCACGAATTGTAAAGTGACAAACACGCTATTGTCATCAATCCTGACAAAACACCAGCTGGAGAGCACGTGCGTAGATTCAATGCACCTGTTGTTGATGACGTTTGCTGGAATCATGTTTGACGACCACACATTGACGCGAAAAATCGTGATTCGAAGAACAAACAATAATCTGAGTTCATGGCCGACACACACCGTTCATACGACGCTCTTCAATATCCGTCCAGTTATACCCAGCAGTTATACATTTAGCCATACATCTTGAAAACGGCTAGCGCGAATTTTACACCAACGAGACAGCAATTGAGCATGCTATAAATCCACCAAAACCTACACTCACTGAATTTTTCGAATTGTGTAATCGGGCGGATACTTTCGGTGCCTTTGCACGAACATTACTCTATTCCAAAGTACCACGCTATTCCACATGGAATCAAATAAAACAATGCCCCGCAAGCAAGACGAGTATATATACAGTCACTCCAAGGCAGATTCAGTGCGACTGTTATTTGTTAATGTCACCGGCCCATTGTCATTTCAAGATATAAAGGTTTGCCCACACACGATCACGCGGCCTATAGTTGACCATACGCGAAACTCCGAAACTCCAAGATAATCCCAGAAACTCTTAATTTATTGACATTCGTAATTCACGGAACTAAAACATCCCTTTGTACTTTCGCTTGATAATCGTCGCCTCGATGATGTTCTTGTGAAAAGCTCACGTCACAGCCAGTCTCGTTTCATTCCACAGTTAAGGTTGATTTATATTACGCAATTTGATGATGACTGGCCCATTTACAATTTCAAATCGTGAAGTGGTAATTCAGTCAATTCTAGCGAATTCAACAATTCTGTGAGATAGTTGACTACTTCATCTTGGCTGATAACTATGTAAACCGATTTGAAGGATAACCATTCGTACCGGAATGAAATTTTGAATGGTCGCGATGAGATCATCGACATCTTAGTTTTTCGGCAACAATATGGCTCGTTTATGCCAATTATGCTTTTTTAATATTTGGCCTTCGTTCGGAAAACACATTGAATGAGCTCTGACTTCGAATCGGTCAACTGACAGAAATCAGTGGGCAATGTGATGAATCCTGTCGAGATGCCAAGTGCAATTTTCGCATTACCAATGTCCACACTCGCATATTAGTTGTCAATTTTAAGGTCTTTAAATGCCGCCAGAAATTTGATGATTTCAAGCACGCGTTTGGTTCATCAGATGCTGTCGAACGTGGGAAGTAACAGGAAGACTTTTCTGACGAAAATCACTGAATAACAGAACCATGGTTCCATCCAAAATATTTTGATTGCCACGAAGATCTTTTAACGTTCTGTCCTGCGCCTCTAGTGACCTTTTGAGGGCCATCGTGCATTCGTCCCAAACGATCAATTTGCATCTCTGTACAAACTTTGCCATTGCACTGTTTTTCGCGATGATGCGAGTTGGTGTCTCGTTGATTTGCATGTTCAGTGGCCATTTCAGTGTAAAATGTGTAGTTCGTCCGCCTTTTAGAAAAGTCACTGCTATTCCAGATGAAGCTAATGCCAGGGCACTTCATGGTGTGACCAAATCGTCGCCAAAAGCAATAAAATTAAGAACGTTATTCCAACGTTCCAGGAAGTAAATGGCACCAATTCCATTATTGCCATCAATAAGCACATGTTTTCTATCACAATCAATGCCTCATTGTGCATATCCGCTGTCATTTGCAATATTGGATTTAAAGTTTGGCGATGTAAACTCTAATGTAAACTGTAAATTTCACTCACAAATCGTTCCGATTCGAAGGGGAACATGTTAATAGGTGAGGTATAGATATGATGGAATATTTGAGCGTATTGTCTAATACAAATCGTTCTCGAGCAACTGTAAGAGTTGACACGCCCCACGGCAAGTCGCGCACAGATGCTCATTCACAGTTCTCAGTTGTTGAAACGACATCGGACCATGAACATTCACAATCGAACGGACTAACATACGTCGATATTTGGATGCGAAGTGTAGATGCGACCCAGAGTGTGTGAACCAATTACATTTGGATGTCCTTCAACTCGTGTTCCTTGTTTCCGACGCTGAAACGATTTCGATTATGTGTTCCATGTATAGTAGCATGGTATTTCAGCATACAGCAAAGTGATAGCGAAATCATATTCTTGTTAAGCCGCTGCGTTCTCTGGATTAAAATACACTCATTGCCCGTTTTCCAGATGCACTGTCAAATGTACCTCTGTAGGGTGTCTTTCGCGAATCGCAAATTAAAAGATGAGCCAAATTGCCTCGTTGTTGCTCACATAGCGACCCATCTGATACTTAGATACTTCGCCGATGGAATTTTTCAGACTGAAAACAGTCATATTACTGCCATTGTTCACATATTGGCGTATGTACTTGATCGACTCCGTCGAATAGCTCCGTCAATTACTGTATTCTACAATAATGCGCATGGTGTCGGCAATCAGATCTCTGCATGCATTTTCGGATCATCCAGGATTTCGGCTGAGATGATGGAATCGACTCAACCGATCTGATTTTTTGAACGAACCAAACCAAAATGTGCCCACGTTTGTGCCATCATCAGAGATTTTAATTTTCTTTGAAAAACTCTAGCAGAGATGTCATGTCTGTCAAGTAGTGTTTAGTTGGCCAGTTCTTGATTTCGATCCATCGAGGGTTTCACGTTAATGTTATGAATAGGTCTGGGCTGCCATATATTGTCTAACATACGAAATCGCATCTAGCAAGTACTCGTGCATGTGGCGAGAGCTTTCGATGTAATAATTTGATTAGGTAAAATATCCATAAACCTATTTACAAATGATTGTCGACGTTGTCTATGAGTAGTCGACCATATTTGCTAGGAATCAAACATCAAAGCACACATCAAAGCGAAATTTACTTGGACACATTAAAGCGAAAAACGCCACAATGTTGACAAAATTGAGGGATTAGGTGTTTCAGACTGCGAAATTTTCATCTCTCTAAATCATTTGAACGGATTTCCTAAGTTTTCTCTGAAAGAAACCCAATATCTAATTAACTTATACTTCGAGGTTTTACTAGCACACACATCAATTCGAAAACACCACAATTTTGACAAAAATAGGGAGATTAAGATGTTTAGGGCGGCGAGGGAACCCAATGAAAAATGACTCATTTTTCGTGGTTCTACTAAACCTCATCAATTGAAAAACACCTCAAATTTGACAAAATTTGGAGATTTTTTTTAATCCCTGCAATCTGTTTTAGGACCGAAGCACTCCTAACTCTTTCGCGGTTTGTTTTTCTCGTTCTACCTTACGCAGTTATGCCAAATCGAAGACGTACGGCTATTAGTCCGATTTACGTTACCATCTGCGCATTGCATAGCTTCATGCCAGCCTAAAGTACTGGACATGGAAGATGGGTCGGCCCATCCCCTAGATTTGCTCGCCAATAGGAGGTCGTATTTGTGTTAATTTTTTATCACAGATCGTAATCTATTGATAAAAATTTAATTTTACATCCTGCCCCTATCGGGATTCGAACCCGGTACCTCCTGATCCAAACGTCAAAGCTTTAACCACCATGTCATTTGGTTTGTAATTTAGGGTGCTTAGTGAAATTTGCATCGACTCTTTATAAAACATTTTTACTGATTTCCTAAGCTTTCTCGAAAAATCCTAGTGTTGGATCCATTCATTCAATATCATAATACTTACCTAACATCTCACTCTGAAATACATTTAACCTAAAAAGCAAACAAATGTACACAGTTGAAAAAATATGCCGTATGTAATGTAAGTTGCATTACATATAGGTCCGGAGCAAGCTTGCACTACAAACTAATGCAAACGTTGCATTATATCAGATTTTAATGCTAATTGTATTAATTTTTATTGTATAGTTTACATTAAATTTTAACGGAATATTTTGTTAAAATTAATACAAGTTATATTAAAATTTATAGCACATTGCATTAAAAAATAATCAAAATATCCATTTGGAAGCATCATTTTTTGTCGTAAGTGGCATTAAATTGTATAGTCCAGTACTTTAAACAGTAAAGCATTTGTATTAAAACTAAAAGTATAAGGCAAATTCCACAGATTGCGTTGTTTTACTTCCAACTCGATTGACGTTAATCAATTGGCGTCCTTACACAGCAAATATATGAAAAATGTTTTAAGGTTATATTAACAGTATACAAAATGACTTAGCGAATTATTATAAATTCGCTAAACACTAGTTAACCCCAGATTATATAGAAATTTTCTTTCAACGCAGTACTGCAGTAATTTTTGACGCAATTGCATCATAATTATTTTTAATGCAAGCTTTACATTAGAATGTAATACATGATTGCATCATATAAGCTTTAATGCAAGGGTTGCATTAAAAATTGCAGCCTAATTCTAACTGTGTAAATATATCAAATAATTAATTTTATACTTACCCTTTAAAATAATTAATTAAGAATTAATTTACAACTTTGTATAATTTAAATTTGTATACTTATCTTAAATTTATTTGTATCAAATCCAAAATGTCATCAAAGTGTCAATATTGGTGGACAAATTCTTGTGTATAATTTTTAGTTCAATGCATGACTGAATACCGAAAATTATAATCGATGCGACACCTGCGTATGAACTTTTTCATTAAACGACAATTTTTTCAAATAAATAAAATTTATAACTAAACTTGGGATTTACTAAATTTCTAATTGCCTTCGTTTGACCAGATATAAATATCAACGTATTAGATATTTATATCACCGCAATAGTGAATTGTTAAACATGGTAATAGATATCAACCCCAAAGTAATCAAGTAATTTAGCAATTTAGTTGCAATCTATCAATTACGTGAGGTTTCCAATTTCAGCTTAAAATAAATTAATCTTGACACCACTCTCCTTTGTTAAAATTTTAGCTATACATAATAAACAAATTGCCACAGAAATGTTACTGTGGCTGTCACTTCAACGAGAAAAATATGCAGTAGATTTTTTAAACCAAATGTTACCTTATTTAACATTTATACAACATGTACTTTTATATAAAAATATTCATACAAAAAACATAAATATATTATTTATTAATTAAACATAAAAAAAATCAAAGTTTATTTTAAATTATACAAACTCAGAAAACTTAATTTTATAATTACACACATTTAGAGAATATAATCTGAAAAATTGAAAATAACAATCATAATCAATAATCTAAGATGATGATTGTTATTTTAAATTTTTCAGATTATACTAGCTGACCTATAACTGAATAATCAGTCACGTGAATACATTTTATAGAACTTTTGGTTATAAAATGATTAAGGAGATTTTGTAAGATGTAAATTTGATACACTTTTATCAAAAATAAAGTAAATTCAAATACGCGGTTAATTTTTAAATCTTAAACGGCAAGCACACGCTCAAACCAAATATTCAAACCTCAAACGGGAAGCGCGCGCTTGGGATTACATGACCACTTACGCGCCCAAACCAAATATTCAAATCTCAATCAGGAAGCGCGCCAACAATTTAACAGCTTTGAATTTAAATCGCGCGTCAACCGTTAAGCAACTTTGAAAATAAATCGCGCGCCAACTGTTTTCCATTTTTAAATATTTTTTCCGTCGAGGCATAATAGAACACACTATTTAAAATATAAAAATTCTTGCGTTAAATCAAAAACACAACCGGCTTATATAAAAAAAATCAAAAAGGAAAATACTCACCGCGACTTTAATACGCGTCGAACCAAAAACACAAAAAGAAAAATCGGAAAGCACTCACATAGCGTCGGGGCAATTATAATTAGCGTTCACTCTACTAATGTTAAAAGAAAAAACGGCATTTGTTAAATTTGCACTTGACAGCACAAGTAACAAAAGCAGAATAAAGAAGAAAGTAACATTTGCACTGAAAAAAATGAATTTTCTTCCAGTTTCCGTTGATGAACAGCGCGGGCACAGTGTTTTGTAACGAAACCTTTTTAGATCGTATAAAAACTTTCATCAAAAGTTGAACTCTCAGAAGGTCGTTTCGTTTCCAGAATATTTAATTACCAGTTCATTGCCCTTGCGCGGTCATTTTGAGCGCGGCTAGGTCTCAGGAGTAAAGGGGTGGGCTGTGCAAGGGTTGAACGGGTCTTGTTAAACCGCGGGGTAAAGAGAATACAGAACAAAATTATAATTAACATGAAAATAACTTAATAAATGTTTAGAGTTTTAATTATAGAAGCGGCCAGAAGGGCAACTTCTGTCGAGGTAGTAAACTATAGAAATAAATAACGAAAGATAATATACTGGGTAAACATTTAATTCTGACCGAAGACAACGGATATTAATGAGGATGAACTGTACCTACCATGGCGCGCTACCTAGTAGGTCTCACTCGGATTTTCTTAAGATCTCATATTAAAGATTAATTAATAAAAGATAATTAGTTAAATGTATAATGATACTTAACATTATATATATAGTATAATTTATTTCCTCATATAGAGAAATTTAATTATAGAACTGAGATAATATATTAAAAATTGAGTAAGTTATAACTTTATATGCTAAATACCAAAATGGACTCAATATTCCCAACCTAGCTAACCTGATCTAATCTTAACCTAGTCCTGAGCTAAAAAAAATTCTTAACTAAGAAAATTAAACGAAAAAAAAAATGAATTTATGCATAAAAAAATTATGGATGTTGGAAAAATAATTATAAAATTAATTAATTAAAAAAAAAATGTTACTTGTTTCGAAGAATTGTTGAGCAGCTGGTTGCATGTTGAGTGATGAATTTGATGCATGTATGGCTACATGATTATCCGTAGTTGTGATTCGTAAATTTTTAGAATTTAGTTATTAATTTATATTATTAAAATTCACGTTGTTTTTTTACAAGGTTTTGCATTAATTTTAAGTTTTATAATATTTCAATAAATTTTGTCGAATTAGATTTCGATCATACTTCAATTTATTAGTAATTTGATCTTTTAGTCTTTGACTCGTTCGATTTGAGTTATTCCGATAAAATACTAATTGGTGTTAGTCCATTAATTGTTCCTGAATAGGTTCAGAAGTTTATACTAAATTAATCCTAAACCAACAAAAACAAAAATTTATGAGAGTTCATTGGTTTAAAGCAGTCATTTAGGCGAAGGCGGAACGCAACAAATATTTCTATTGAAATAATTATTAAAATATATATTTGTTAATTTAATTCAAAGTTTTAAATTAAAAACAATAATGTTAAGATATAATTCAAGACGTTTATAAAAGTCTAAAATCATATAAAAAATTTACAATAAAACTCTATATTAACTTATATTAATTAAAAAATGCTGAAATATTTTCCGAATCATAAAAATTTGAACGATCGAAAAACATATCAGTAAAATATTTTGGTAGACCCACATATACTAGACAAGTAACGACCCGACTAAAATTTTGATGGGGCTCGCATATCTAAAACGAGATTTAATTGAAGAACGGAATTTCTTAGTAAATTTGATTCTAAGAAAATTCATATCTCAAGATTTTCACCGTGAGAAGCTCAATGTTAATATTTCTGTTCGTCTCCCTGACTACTGCAGCGTGTACCAGGCTGAAGTGGGGGCGATAGGGGAAGTCGTGACATGGTTGAAGCATAACGTGGTATCTGTTAGGGATATCGCGATTTATGTGGACAGTCAAGCCGCACTAAGGTCACTAGAGGCGGTTTCTCTGAAGTCACGGGTGGCGCTGGATTTCCGATCATCTCTTAATGAGATGAGCGAGTATTTCAGTATCCAGATGATCTGGGTCCCTGGTCACTCGAACGTCACGGGAAACTGCAGGGCAGACGAACTAGCTAGGTATGGTACGACTCTCCAGATGCAACCGGAAAGGGCAGGTCTGGGGAGGCCTATGGCAGCGCTCAAATCAGAGCTCAGTAAAAAGGCAATCGCCTTGACAGATGAGAAGTGGACCAACACTCTCAAGTGCAGGGTAGCACAACAGGTTTGGCCAAAACTGGACCTGCTGCGCTCCAAGGCACTTGTATCCCTGGGAAAACAAGATTTAGGATTGGTCGTAGGGATACTAACAGGACACTGCCTTTTTGGGGAACATGCGAGAAGGCTGGGTCTAGAGACGAATGACTTTTGTAGAATTTGTATGGACGAAGAGGAGGAAGAGACATTAGTTCACTTCCTATGCTCGTGTCCGGCACTATCATTTAAAAGACGTAAGTACTTGGGTGTGTACAACATGGACAGCCTTTCTGAACTCGCGGGCTGTGGGGTGCGAGATATTTTACGCTACATCAGTAGCTCTGGTTGGTTTCAGCGGGAGTAAGGGGAGATTGGATCCTGTGGTATCACAATGGGCCATTATTGGCCTAAGTGTGCGATAGCAGCCACTCTAACTTAACCTAACCTAACCTAGCCCAAGTAGAGTACACATATAGGTCTACCAAAATATTATAGTGGCGAGTTCGCCGATCGGTGAAAATCTTGAGATATGAATTTTCTTAGAATCAAATTTCTTAAGAAATTCCGTTCTTCAATTAAATGTTCTTTTAGATGCGCGAGCCCCATTAGAATTTTAACCAGGTTGAGCTAAGTAGAGTATACATATAGCAATACCAAGTTGTTTTACTGGCGAGTAGGCCGACCGGTTTATATTTTAAGGTATGAAATTATTAATAAGCAAGATTTCTTTGAAATGCCGGGCATCACAAGTATGTCGTTTTAGGTATTTAACCATTATACCACTAAACATTTTGTCGTAGAGACGTCTGTAGTTTCGTCGATCAACAACGAAAACTGAGTATTTTTTAATTTTCCTGATATTTGTGTTATAGAATGCGGCCCAATTATTTTATTAATGATCTCGGTCGCCTTGGTCTTTCCACATTTAATTTTTTTTAGCCACTTGTGAATAATTGCACGTTTTTTGAATGAACATTGGTAAAGATTCCACTTGTTGGAAGATCTTACTGAATGCAATACATCATCAAGCGACGTTCATACATCTGACGTGTGATGCCTTTTCCTCGACTTTTCTGAACCACGAAAAATTTAATTCCCATTCGGGTTTATATTTTTGATTGTATTTTTTACGTTTTAGGTTTTCAAGTTGGTTGTTAAATTGCTAAAAAACTATTACAATAATTAAAAAAACATAATTATTATTTGATATGATAAAATTTAGCCATAACTAACCTGTTCGAATTATTTACCGGTATTTTCGATGATTGTTCCTTTAGCCTAGAAGAGCCAGCATTAAAATAATTGAATGTTGTGTTAATAACAAAATTACAATTATGCAAAACATAACCTTTACTTACATGTTTTAGAAATCGCTGGAAAGTAACGTTGTAATCACACAAATCAAATAAAAATTTAAAAATCTTCATTCGGAAAACACCGTTTTTGTAATTGATGAATGGATATGAAAATGAATAACTAAAAAATTATTTGCAATGCGTTCAGTTCAGTGGGTTCAAAAAGAAAACCTACCTTTTCTATAAAGTTAGCTACGATTGCTTAGTAATAATAGCTATGCTTTTTATTTAAGTAGGTCCGGTCCGTTCATTTGGTACTTTACTTTAGAGTGAATTTCGGTTGCAGAATTTCAATCAAATCTAAGAATAACTGGAGTAGATTTTAATTAGTCTCCACTGAATTTTTAGAATCATAAAACTGTAGTATATTTACTCCAATTGTAGTAAAGTGACAGCCCTGTGTGACTAATGCCCGGTTGCTCCGAAGAAAGACTAACGACCGGTTAGTTGTGCGCCAGTTAAATGTTTTATATGAAATATGGGGGCCTACTATGGAAATCGATCGTCGACGTTTTTTGATAGTTGTTTATATTCAGCAATAGTAATTACTATTGCTGAATATAAACAACGAACAAAAAACTTCGACGATCAATTTCCATAGTAGGCCCCATGTTTTCGAAATCAGAAAAAAATCAACGCAAACTTGATTAAATATATTTTATTGCTTGGACATTTTTAGCTTGAGTATAAATATTTAAATCGCCAAATTTGATTAAATAACTTTTTAACTAATCGTTTAATATTTCCATGGAGTAAAATATATCTAATCAAGTTTGCGTTGATTTTTTTCTGATTGCGAAAACAAATTTCATAATATAAAACGTTTGGGGTGACCAGAAATATAAATTATTGCTCAACGTAACTTTTGCCTCATCGCCAAATAGCCAACCGGTTGATTTAGCGTAATCAACATGATACACATTACACACAAATATCAAACGATTTTCATCAGTAGTCCAAAAGTCCATCAGCATACAACATGGAATAACAGTCGGACTACTAAGTTGTTGTCGCCACATCACGATGCCAAACTTCTAATAATTTAATATAAATTAACTTTATAAATATAATATAGATTTGTTTAAAATATATAACAAACACTAACGGCGTTATTCATTTAACTGGCGCACAACTAACCGGCCGTTATAGTCCTTTTTCTGTGCAACCGGGCATAAGTGTATTAATAACAAGTATTTTGACGGGTAAGTGGTCTCACTATTAAAATAGGACGTTTTCATTTATTTTATATAATCAACATATTTTCCAAGTAATGGAGATTATAAACTTTATTAACCGCAATCGATTTGGTCGTAATTTAATTGCTGAAACTGCGGTTGTGCGGTTTGCATAATTGCGAATGCAGAAATAAACTTTTAAAAGTTGGTTGTTATAAAAAAGCGAATTACACAGATTTTGTTTTGTTTCGAACCAAACATAAAATTACGAAGCTTTCTTTTGTATTTATTTCCTGCAGTAGTATATACGTTAGAGTGGTTTTTATTGTTATTGTGTTGGAAATAAAATTAAAGAAAATTGAAAATATAAATTTAAGTTTTTCTACGTTCTATCCTATACCATACATTGTCAAGAATGTGTCTGGTATGGTTTTATAATAAGTCGGTATGTATTTATTTTGTACAAGAAAAATCGTGGAAAACTGGAAAATTATGTACAAAGGCGAAACATAAACCAATATAGAGCTTTTCAGACTCACACACACAAATACAATAGAAGAGAAAATCTTTTTTTTTTTTGCTGTCAGTTTTTTTTATTCTCGGAAGTATATTTTTTATTCATTTTCCTTTATGCTCAGTACCAAGTGAAAATTTAATTTAAAATTTTTTTTTTCGTGTTATCATTAAAATAATAAAGTTTATTTATATTTTCGTTCTGATAAATTTGTTTTTATTTATATATTTTTTCATCTTAAATAAAAAAAAATTGAATTTTTATTTACAGAATAATATTTAAAATTTTTTTTACTTACCATTTTTGTTGCTGCTGCTTGTTGACTTTGAATGTCATTCGTTTGTGTAAGCTTTTAGACTTTTTCATTAAAAATGACAAAACGATAAAGTTTTTTAACAGAGAATATAATATTTTATGTAAATAATTATGATATGCAGGACATTTATTTAAATCATCAGAATTTTAATTTTGAATTTTATAAAGTACGTACTCGTATTATAAAATATGAAATATTAGTAGACAGACAATAATTGTCACAATACGATTACACTACATTGAAATTAATCTCTCATCTCATTTTGAATAATATCGCTGCTGGCATACGATATTTCTGCCAACGACCATACGAAACCAATTTCACATTATTAACTTGTTGTGACCCAAATCGAAAGCCTTGTTCATTAGTAATTTCTCCTCACCAACCTCCTCACAATTTAACGAGCTAAAAAATGTTTTTCCTGAAAAATCGGGCCTCTACTATGATTTTGTTTATGATTATTTTATTTACTTCTGTGTAGGCCCAATAATCAGAGCACTATACGGTTTTTGATTATATTTTAAACTAGCTGACCCGGCGAACTTCGTACCGCCTCAAAATCAATAAATGTTTTTTAAAGTTATTAGCTTAATAAAATTGAGTTTTTTATTAAGATTAAATAAATTAAATGAATACTCCAAATTAATTAAATTCAATGAAATTACAAAAATCAAAATGAAATATATTTTAATTACATTGAAATGAATGTAATTCACGTGGCAGCAAGGCTTTCGTTTTATTAAATTGAATAGAAATGGTTCGCGTAGCATTATTGCACTACTTTCTTTTAAACTATTTGCTGGGTGAGTTGCAATGGAGTCGAGTCCCTTCATTGTAGCACCTTGTGATATACGACATTTTTTGTTTTATTGTTAGGTGCGAGAACGAATAAAGCGGATGGTTTACCGACACGTGAACATGCTACGTACAATTGGCCGTGAGAGAAACATTCATTTTCTAGATTCAGGCCACAAACACTCAAGGATTGGCCTTGTGATTTGTTGATCGTCATGGCGAATGCAAGACGAATCGGAAATTGAATTCGTTTAAACTCGAATGGCATATCGGTTGGGATCATCGGAATTCTCGGAATGAGAACTTCCTCACCTTTGATCTTCTCTTGAAGTATCGTCGCGTGAATTACATTGCCCATGAGTTTTCTCACCACCAAACGCGTTCCGTTACATAGTTTTGGTTGATTCAGGTTTCGTAGCATGATGATTATCGAGCCAACTTTTAGTTGTAAATTGTGCGGGGGCAAGCCAGCCAGATCCAATGAGTTTAAAAATTCAGTTGGATAGTTGGTTGCTTCGTCTTCGTTTGTCACACAGTCAATAGATTTGAAGGAATGAAGTGGACCGACGATTAGATTTTGAATTGTAAAATTTAAGTGATCCACATCTTTGTTCTTTGCCGCAAGAATTACTCGTTCACTCACCCAATTGTGATTTTTGTGGTTAGTAATGATGTTCGGGAACACTTTGTTGATGAGCTCGTCCTTCGTTGAGACAAAAATGCAAAAGTTCTGAGGAAACGAAATCAATCCGTTCGATTTGTCGACCGGAACACGGCCATTACCGATAGTCAGCAATTGCTTGGAGAATTCTTCGGCAGATGGATCGTTTAACAATGCAACTCGCATGTTTGTCGTCAGCTGAAGTTTCTTCACATAACACCACAGAGTCGATGATTTGAGGCAAGCGTTTATTTCATCAGCAGCGGTCGATCTTGGAATAACTGGTATTGTTTGACGGAAATCGCCAGAAAGTAGAATCATTGCGCCTCCAAAACATCTTGAGTCATTGCGTAGATCTTTCATAGTTCTATCGAGTGCTTCCAATGCGCGTTTGTGCGCCATTGTACATTCATCCCAGATGATGATTTTACTTGCTACCAAAACTTTCGCCATTGCTGAGTGTTTTGCAATGTTGCATGTCGGGTTTTCAGCCGATTGAAGGTTTAACGGTAATTTCAACGCTGAATGAGCTGTTCGGCATCCTTCTAGCAATGTGGCCGCTATCCCAGAAGAAGCAACTGCTACAGCAATATCGGATCTCGCACGAACAGTGGCCAAAATCAATGACATGAGGAATGTCTTCCCAGTTCCACCGGGCGCATCGAGGAAAAATAATCCACCATTTCCATCATGAATTGCCTTCATTAACGTATCGTACACTCCTTTCTGTTGGAGGTTCAACAGTGGTACATTGGTTCGAACTGATTGGTTCAATGCATCTCGATCATATTCATGTTCACGTTCCAATTCTCGATTGAAAGCATCGTTCATTCCACGACATGGCGTTGGCATTCCTAATTTGACTAACAAACTACCGCACATGCGAAAACACATGTCTTCGATCAAAAGCAAAGCCTGGTTATGTATCTCCTCATTCACCTCGAGATCGGGATTTCCGAAACTGAGACGAATTCGATGTAGAATGTCTTCTGACATGTCATTCTTGTACTTGCTCCATAGTTCACGTGGATTTGATGGGAAGCATGTCGAAATAATGATAGCAAATAATGTGCGTATCTGGTTTGGAGTTGCAGAAATAATTGATTCAGCGATTGTCATGTCCCAATGAGTATCGTTTTCAAGCAAGTTGAGCTGTTGACATGCAGCACGAAATGTTGGGCACACTACACCATTGACAGTTCGAAGTGATTCAAATGATGTCGGCCCACGAATATTCACCAGCAACAACCGCAAGTAGAAGCATTCGTCATTCTTCGGATGAACTGTGTAAATGCGACCAAGAGCATCAGTAGAACGCACATTTGGATGATCAGGAACCTCATCGCCTTGCTTCCGACGTTGAAATTTTTTTGATGAGGCGTTCTAAGTGTAATAACGTGGCATCTCAGAGTAGAGCAATGTTCGTGCAAACGGATCACTTTGACAAATCGAAAAGAAACTGGTCAATGTTGTTGCTGGAGGTGTCTCAGCACGTTGAGCAACATTCGATGAGTTGAAATAAACTCGTTGACCATTCTCCAGATGCACCGCCAAATGTACAACAGTGGGATGACGTTCATGAATAGGGAATGAGAATATACGCCAAATCGCCTCATTGCAGCTCACATATCGACCAACTTGATAATGCGTGATTTCATCGTTTGTATTGGGATTTTGAACACCAAAAACTGCCATATCGCTACCTTTCGTGACATATTTACAAATGTATTTTATGGACTTCACTGAATTGCAGTACTCCACGTTGCAATGCGCCTTGAATGTTTTGGAAAGAAGTGGCGAATATGGAACAATCCAAGTGTTGTCGACCACGAACTCATTTCCTCTCACTATCGTTGTGATAGTTCTACCGTTATCATCGGCTGATCGACGCCGGTACAGTGGATAACCATCATTGCCAGTGATAGTCTCTGCGGTTAAATTTCGTGGATAACGCTTGGAACACTTGTTGTCGACCATGCACGGTGATTGGGGATTGATGGAGCCACACGGACCGTGAACCATGTTCGTAATTACAACATCATGCAGGTCTGGATCGGTTTCGGGATCAGGAATCTCGGCACATATGATGTCATCTATTTGGTCTGGTCGAATTTTTTCGGCTAACCAAATAAGAATGTGAGCATGCGGCAAGCCTCGTTTCTGCCATTCAATTGAATACATCCAACATCGAGTATCCCCAAAGACGCAATGCCTAACAATGTAGTTCATCAGCGACCGGATTTTTTGTTTGAAGACACGTGCGATGATGTCGTGCCGATCACTTGTTATTTGCCCGGGTAGCAACAGTTGAACAATCTCTATCCATTTCGGATTGCAAGTAAAAGTGATGAATAAATCTGGACAACCGTAATGACGAACATATGTCATTGCATCTTGCGCATATTCATGCATATGACGCGGGCTGCCAATGTACGTCGCCGGTAGAATAGTCAATCGACCAACATTAGCTGCATCTCCTTCGGTGCTGATTGCATCGCGTAAATGGATCTATTCCTTCGAACGCAGTTTAGCTTGGTTCAACCGAATGAAAATGAGGCGCTCTGTTTCGATTTTGACGTACATGTCGACGATATATTGCTGAAGCAAACGATGAAATCGCAGCAAATAGTTGTCAGCATTTTGACGAATCATCAAACGATATGCATAATAATTCATCGAGCTAACCTTCTTGTTAGTTTCCTCACCTGAAATGAAATCAGTAAAATTAGTGTCATAATCTAAATTATGATATCAGTACTCACCGCTCAATGGATTTATCATGTTGATATTGAAGTGATATCCATCGTCTCCTTGCCAAAACATCAGCGGGTATTGCAATGTATCGTATGAACGGTGTGTTTCATTTATTCGTTGCAGTTGTCCAGTGTCACGACGTGTAAGCACAATATCGCGCGGTTCCACGCTTTCACCAACAATCACAATTGCGACTTCATCTATTGTTGGAGCATTAAATTGGCGTTCGTGTGTTCCAGCGGGTAGTTTATCTGCTCTGATCACGACTTTGCAGTCGTCACTTCTCATGCGATCCAACGCAGATTTAAACAATCGAACCAATGCATGATGTTCATGGAGTAGTTGCTGCAAATCTTTCAGAACTATCCTTTTCATTGCTGTATTGATCGTTTGGCGCCGATCAAGTTGATCCTCCATATTGCCCATAAAGTATATTTGGATGAATTTATGCTGTCCATCTTCAATCGGTTGCAATGACCCAATTCGGTGGTGAATTTGGCCTTGAATCTGTAAAGTCGAAGACGAACGAAAAACCAAAAAAAAAACTGGTGTCCGGTGTTGGGACACTCTGTACCACTAAAAAAATTACGTACTATTGTACGCAAAAAAGTACTGTTTTCTTATTGTTATTGGCATACACCACACAACCTCTTATTTCACTAAATTCCACCACTTATTTTAATATTATATGCTAAACCACAAACCACTTAACTAATATGAAATAACCAAAACCAAAAATAAATTAAATTTAATATTAAAATCGCAAAGGAAAAAAACTTTTTTTGGAGCTGTCAAAATCTACTATTCGCACTGAAATCGTAACTCGGACGAAGATTTTATCTATATAAATAGATAAGTAGATGAAATAAAAAAAAAATTGGATAAAAAATAAAATGGTAAATGTGCATGCAGCCTCCAGTCGGATTCGTATCCAGTACCTTGCACTCCAAGCGCCGAAGCTTTAACCACTGCACCACTCGTCACATACAAACTACACCTACAAAATTCATATAAAAAAAAGATTTTTTTATTAGATTTTTGGGGCTTCCCTTTTGAGTTTTTCCGACTTTTCTTTTTTCCTAAACCACCACTGTATTGAGACGAACAAAATAAAAAAAACAAAATGTACTAAATATATGAGAAAAGGAATTTTCTTGATAACTTTTTTTTTGGTGAATTTTTCCAATGTTTTAATAGTTATTATGCTATTCGGAACGGAGTCAAATCCAACAAAAGAAAGATCATAAAAATCGGTCCAGCCGTTCTTCAGTTATAAATGGTGTAACTAACCCGACTTTGTTTTATATAGATGTTTCAGCTGATTCTTTTTTTGCATTTTTTGTTGTTAAATTTAATTTTTGAACGTTTCTCCAGAAACGTAATCTGATAATAATATTGTTGTACCACCGAATATTTGTTGGTTATTGCGTAAATCTTGTAAAGTTTTATCTAGTGCTTCTATTGATTTTATTTTGTGCCATTGTGCATTCACCGCAGATTATTATTTTGCATTGTTGCAATACTTTGGACATTCCTGATGTTTTTGATATGTTACATGTTGGTTTTCAATTTTGTCAATTTAATGGGAGATTCAGTGCTGAATGAATTGTTCTTACGTCATCTAATAGTGTTACTGCTATACCTGAAAAAGCAATTGCTAATTCTATGCTGTTTTGAGATCTTATATTGGCCAAAAGAAATGATATGAAAAATGTTTTTCCAGTTGCCCTGGAATTATTTAGAAAATGTAATCCTCCTCTTTGGTCATTAACAGCTGACCGATTACATTTATAAACATGGTTTTATTGTTGATTCATTTTTGTAATTGTTCTTTTATATTCATTTAATAAAACTTAAAGTCCAAAATGGCAAATCAATGTTTTTTTGAAGTCAATATTTTTAGCAACGTTTTTTTTTTTGAAATTCTGGTTACACAAAAGTGGAAACAGTCACATTTAAGGGAAATAAGAGAAAAATAAAGTGCAGAAGTAGAACCTCGAAAATAACACCCATATCGGCTTTCTATATCTATAATCATCATCGAACCACAAACTACACCGGCCCCACATCTCGATTTGCGAAAAACAAAAACCAATAAAGTAATCAGTACCCCGATAATGACACCAAAATAGACACCACCTCCCTCCATCACACCTTGCGAAAAACAAAAGTGTGTAATGTAATCAGTACCTCTTCCGAAATTGACACTCACATTGGCGTTGACACTATAGTATGGCACCAAAAAGGACACCATCTGGAATTCAGAAAAACAAAGTTCGGTAAAGCAATATGTACCGCGAAAACCCTGAACCAAAAGGTACCAAAGTACTCCGGAAACCCCGATCGGCATTATAGGCGTAGATATTAGTAAACACCAAAAATATCATCACCCTCATCTCGCCTTCCATAACACAAAATTTTGCCATCTTCAATCTTAAAACGGATGCTATACTCCTAATTGGCACTCCCGAAAACTAGGAAAAGGAAATCATTGGTGAAAACCAAAATCACACAAGCCGAATTTTGGTTGAAAAACAGTTTCTTGTCAAAGTCGTAATTTCCGCTTAAATTTTGAAAAACCGATCTGGACCGATACCGTTGCAAAATTAATTTAGAATCTTTTGGTTCTTAGTAGTTTCTCTTGTAAATGATATCTTTACAATATAATTGCAAAAATCGAAAAAGCTCCCATGGAACCTGTCTCTTCAGGTGGACCAGTTTTGACCAAAAATTACAGAATCACTCCTAACGGCCCATAGAATATATATTTATTTTTATTGAAATCGGTGCAGTACTTTTTAGTTTGCAGCATTTTACTACTTTTGTTGCTGGAAATATTGTGAGTAAATGGCCTTTTTGTTTTCTACGACTAGAAAAATCGGAAACATTGTATGGGTGCCATTAAAAGTAACATTTTGTCCGAAATCTTGAACAAAATTAACAGAAAATGTTCCTGAATTGATAAAAAAAAAATTATTGTTTCAGTAATTATATTATTTGATATTGGAAATCGAAGTTCAGGCTATCGTAGAATGAATTAGATGAATCAATAAATCTTGCGCTCAAATTCATTAAATCAGACAATTTTAATTGTATCAAATTTTAAATATTTTATATGAATTAATAAAAAAAATTTGCGTTTCTGTAAATATATTATCTGATATTGCAAATCAGAATTCACATATGCAATGAATTAATTTAATAAATTAGTGAATTAAGAAATTTTAAATTCGTCTGTATTACTTTAACAATTTTCGGCTTTTTTATAGACAAATATTATTTTCTATGACATCCACAATGTTTGAGACCTTTCGGGCCACCAAAAAAAGAGGTCATTTACTTACAATATCTCTACCATAAAATAGAAAATGCATTCCCCCCCCCCCCCCCCCCCCCCATTTTTAACCCCAAGGGTACTTGTGTGTTCAAAGCCACACAACCCTTTACAAAAATGTGAACTTCCTCAAGTTTCCTCTTGGTAGTTTGGTTTCGTACTGATAAAAATTGGTCTACTCATCAGGTTGCAACGACCAAACTACAAAAATTTACCTCTTGCTTCACACCAATAGTATGAAACAAGAACACGTCGATTTAGCGAATTATACCACTAAATCAGAAAACTTTTGGAACTTCTCATTTTTATATGTGTGTATTAAGCCCACACTAATATAAATTAAGAAATTTTAAATTCGTCTGTATTACTTTAACAATTTTCGGCTTTTTTATAGACAAATATTATTTTCTATGACATTCACAATGTTTGAGACCTTTCGGGCCACCAAAAAAAGAGGTCATTTACTTACAATATCTCTACCATAAAGTAGAAAATAAATTTTCAATTTTCTACTTTATGGTAGAGATATTGTAAGTAAATGACCTCTTTTTTTGGTGGCCCGAAAGGTCTCAAACATTGTGAATGTCATAGCAAATAATATTTGTCTATAAAAAAGCCGAAAATTATTAAAATAAATTAGTGAAAGTTAAACAAAAATTCTTTGAATCCGATAATTTTATATTCTTTGAATATTTAAATGTTTTATAGTTATAAAATCATAAAAAAATTCCTCGATTCAGCAAACCGTCTCGCTGTGAAAAAAAAAGAATCTAGTTTGGTAATATTAAAGAAACTTAATGTATGGCCAAAGAGAACAACATAAGAGAGAGAATTTGTATGGACGAAAAATAATAAAAAAATTCTTTCCATTTTTTCGTAAAATCTTTAATATGCGATTAAATGAAAAGCAAATATTATATTATGTATGTCTCTTTTTAGCGAAGAGTGTAAAATAAAAAACAAAAAACACGCCTAGCGTATAAAACAATAGATTTAAATGCGAATTGGCGAACGAGCACGAAAAAATAAAAGATAAACGACTCCTCCAGTTTTATGATATTTTTATAATTTGGTTGGATACTGAAGAAACATAAAATAAAATTTTGCGAAATTGCACAAATATTGATTTAATCAGATGAACAAGTTTTGCGATAGTGTTATATTTTATCAAAATCGTAGGCGAATTTTTAATTTCTGTTTTCAAATTACCTCAACTAAAATCATTTTGCAATTAAAATGAAAATGAAACTCCAATATAAATCTCATAATGTGCAATGAAAAATTTCGTTCTACAATTTGCCCAACTCATAGTTTTTCTTATTCAAGTTAAGTGGGAACTATACATAGAATAAAAAAATAAAAAGAATAACGTAAGAGAGCGAGAGATAGGATTTATATGTATTCGACCATACTCCGAATAAAAAAAATTAAAATTATACAGAAATTGTGTTTTATTTTGCTGTCACTTAAAAAGAATAGCCGAGCGAAAATTTTCGTGCAAGAATAAAAAACTTAACAAATACAACAACAAAACTCAAACAAATTTTAGTGCGTTGAATGTAATATGCATCGTTATTATTTTATATATGGAAATTTGGAATAGTTCGTGTATTTTATCTTTTCTATTTATAAAATATTCATGCACACATATACTCATATACTAATATGAATATAAAATCACAATTACACTGTAGAATTGTATTTTTCTAAACCTAACCTAAAAAAATTAATTTATCGAATTACGGTAATTTAAACCACATATAAATAATTTTTATAATTTTAAGCACATATATTTGTTGATATGTAATACGTTTTCAAAAAAATATTATATGAAATATATGAATTAACTTAATATTTTAAGTAATCTATAGCCGAAAAGTCAAATTGGAATAATAATTTTTTGTCTTCGTTTCTTACGTTATTCTGTTATTTTTTTTATTCCGGCTATGGTTGGCCCATTAGTTAGTTCATTACGAAAATTATTTCCCGATCTGCAATGAGAATAAACAAAAAATAAAATCTGAATTTATACATGCAAAGTCATTGAAGGACATCCATATTATGTTCAAATAAAACAGTGATATTGAATTATCTTTGTTTTGCTTGATCCTTCGTAAAGCAATATTGTTCCTTGATCCTTCGTAAAGCAATATTGTTCCACAGTACACATAATATAGGTAATATATTGCGCATATCCAACAACAACCGCCCCGGTGGCAAAGTGGTCAGCATGCTTGCTCCAGCAACCGGAGGTCCCGGGTTCGATTCCCGGTGGTGACAAGGAAAAAAATCACGGCTGGTTTAGGATCAATGAATTAATCACTCATTATCCGAAATGAAACTATATGATTATGAAACCTCATTTGAGGCGGCCAAATCCCTTGATGGGATGTATAGTGCCAGAGAGAGAGAAAACAACAACAAATTTCAAAATGGCCGACACGGGTGACTTGTTTCCTATCTCATATAAAGTCAAATAAACGATTTTTAGTATTTGTATACATTGGTATTAAATAAAAATTGCTTTTCTAAATCATTTTTTTATTAAAAAATCAAGAAACTGTTTTATTTAATTTTCGCTCGTTTTTTCTGTTAGTTTCTAAGGCAGAATTCAAATTTTTTATTCGGAAATGCATCCGCGAACGGAAAAAAATTTCCTTTACTTTTGTGTCGCAAATTATATCTTCCGATAACTTTACTAGCCGTTGCACATAATCTTTGCAATAAACAATTCCATCGCCGTTGAAATGTTTGAAAATGAATTCAATTTTTTCCATTTTTGCTATCAAGTCCTCTGTGGGTTTCTGAAGACCACCTTCAGTCAGCTGATTTGTCCAGGTAAAAGACGAATCCTGCGATGTGTTGACAACTGAGTTGGAAAAATGGAAACAACCAAATCAGGGGATTTAATTTTATGGCAAATATACCCGGCTAAATGTTCTAGGCCGTCATATTGGAGCATTTCTAACTCATCGACGGGACGCTTTACCTCATTTAAACCGGACGTCAACGTAGTTAGTAAATCCCCGCTTAAATTCCCTACGGAATCCAAATCCGGCGTATCATCAACCAAAGTATTGCCATTTAACGATATGCTCCCTTCGTTTCTTCCAAGTATGTATGACCGCAATCTACACATAAATTCAAGACGGTCCGGATGGTCATGGAGCCCACCTTTCGCCCGAATAACACCAAAAAAGTTTTCGAGGACGTCTTGGTTTAATCTGTATGTTAATAAATATGAAATTGCATAATGGGACTTTAGCTCATCATATAACATTTTCAGGGAGTTGTTTGTAATCATTATGCCTGTAAATAAATAAAATCGTTAGCATACAAACTTATTACGGAAATTAAAAATTCCTGACCTTTTTGGAATGGTAGCATGTTTAATTTATTTTTTGCACGCATTGTAAACATTGTTGCATTAATTTTTTTCAAAATATCAAATTGCAATTCTTCCGAAATGCCAACTCCTTGCATTCGTGGCCGACTGTCATGATATGGAACTCGTACGTTCAAACAGTCAAACCAAAAAATAATACCTAAAAATAATTATAAAAATATTATGTTTAAAAATTTATTAAAATTATTTTATATTTACCAATTTGAAGAACTCGGAACATTCCAGCCAATTTGCTGTATTAAGTTCGCCAATACTACCAGCGCGGAATATTGCGCTGGAAACTGTGTGTGAAAATAATTTCGTTGCCAATTTCACTTTTTGCCGTTCCACCCCTTTTACTGATAAATTCGATGCGGATATCTTATACGCTACACTTAAATCGGACTTTTTATTTGTTTTTTCCAACAATTCATGTATAATGTTTTTATTAATTATTTTTCCATCGATTAAAAATCCACTATCAATAAAATTATTCCGAACCAACTTAATTAGGTGTGGTACGTCCGCGAAAAAATATATATATTTTTGGTACGATGATCAGGATTCGGGAATGAAGATTGTTTTACGGTTATATTCAATTCACGCATCAGTCCCTGGTTTGATCCTCCCAAATAGCACACGACATCCACTACGGGAAATCCGCAATCTTGAACAGCTGTTATTATTCGGAAAAGGATATGTTTGGTCATACTTTGGTCGAACTCATAATAAATCGGTTGTTTCCAATTACCAAACAAGCCACGTACCATGGCAACTTGGACGTATCGTGCTCCTTTCAATGTCTCGTCTTTTGATTTATCGTAGACAATCTTCTCCTTTATTTTCATTTCATCAAAGGAAAGAATGCAAATCTTATCAATATTCTTCATTTCGACATTTTTCATTATATTCAAAACGCATTGCAGTATACCCGGATATACTTTAATTTTTGCACACCATTTTTTAAGCGTAATCACGGCCGGTAACGATTTTTTTTAAGAATCATTCTATATGCTCTTCGACCTGTTGCATGTATAGCAATGGCGTTTGAAATGTCGTCTATTGACCATTTAATTCTTTTTTTCGGATATGCGAGTTTCAGCATTTGGCCTTTCGTAAATATATTGCTCATTGAATCAATAATATTCTATTTGTAGCACTGTTCTCTCAAAGCAGCAACCTCCGACTGAGTTGGTATATGTTTTTCCGTTTGTTGTTTTACATTCATGTTGCACATTTTTTCGGTCTGCGTGCATGAATCGGTGTTACAAATTTCTGTTTGTGTATAGCTGGCCTTACTACACGCGGGCTCTGAAAACGATTCAGAAGAAATTGTGTTTATCGTTAAATCATCATCATCATGTGATGTTGTTGGTTCTGCTTGAGAAATTGATGCATCAGCTCGAGAACTACAATAAACAATAATAAAAATTAGACTTAACACTAACCAAAATTTTTTTATAGATGTTACTTAGGAGTAAGTTTACCTTGATTGCAAATTGCGATTTTGCATTCTTCCATCGCGAGAACTGGTTTTTACTTGTGATTTGATTGGTAATGAGACCGAAGGGATAACGCTTGGTTTCAGTTGTTTAATTTTACTGCTGGCCCCATATTTTTCGAACAATGGGTTAACAACAAAATCATCAGCCGTAAAATGTTTCGAACATATTCGAGCCGTATTCACATTAAAATTGACGACACAACAATATCCACTTCTTGCGAATTATTTTATCTTTTGGGAAACTATAAAACAATATTTTCTTATCTTTATCCCTCGAGGCATTATTTTCAAAACACCAAAACACAGCACAACGCATATTTAATAAATTTTAATCATAAAAATACTTAAAATTAGAGAGTAGGTGATTGTTTGGCATTTGTCCACATTGAACTCAAGGTTGTTTGTTGCACACTATGCGAAGAAAATGTTGAGGTCGGCTTCTAATAAGCTCTTGTCAGTGGTGATAAAAATCCGTTTGTAAATCTTCATGTCATCGGCGTATACCGATATGAATTTTTAATCAAACGTTCAACTTTGTTGATGAACTGAATGAATAAAATCGGCCCACAATGACTGCTTTGGGACACTCCAGATGTTGCTGAGTAGTGAGCTGATACTGATCACTTGAATAGCACGTGATCTAAACAATCTTTTAGATAAGAGCTCACTCAATGGAGAATTCGGGATGGAAAGCCAAGAACCCTAAGCTTTACACAAAATAACCATGAGTAATCCTGTCAAACAGGAGTTTTGCTATTGATGTAGATGGTTCGCCTGGATGAACTCATGATTTTTTGCGTTCAGGGTTATTGTAGTAAATCCATTTTTCATCGCCAGTCATAATTTGAGACAAAAAATGTCATCTTCTGTGTTTATAAGCAAAGAATTGCAAACTATTAAACGATGTTCCATCTTGCATTTTCCATCTTTTTGAATCATTTTCATGGCATGTAAACGTTTGTTTATGGCTGCTTGAGTTAAATTTAACTGTTTTGCAAGTTTTTTTCCTGTTTGACCTGAGTTTTCCTTCAATAATGCTTTCAATTCTACATCTTCGATTTTTTTTGGTTGATCAGAACGTTCTTTGCCACTGTCCTCAAAATCACCACTTTTGAATTGTGTAAACCAGCTTTCGCAAGTCTGTTGAGTTGGTGCATGTTCACAATAAGTTTTTTGAGAAGAAAACTTTCAGTAGCCTTTTTGTTATGATTAAAGCAAAAAAGTAATGCTCTCACAATTGCTGTTTTGTTGGTACAAAATTCGACATGTTTAAACGGGATTAAAAATATCAAATAAAAAACCTTTTAGCGAGGTAAATGTTCGAGTGACGAAAGCCTAATTCAATTCACAAAATTTTTGAAATCAAATTTGTGCCGAAAAAAACAATTGCATTCGATTTGTCAACGATTTTTCGGAATGTTAGTGCATTCAGCGCGTTGTTGTTGAACATTCCGAAAAATCATTGGCATGTTGTTGTTTTTGACAACTAGAAAAAAAAAATGTAAACAAACGCGCCGAATGCACTAACATTCCGAAAAATCGTTGACAAATCGAATGCGATTGTTTTTTCGGCACAAATTTGATTTCAAAAATTTTGTGAATTGAATTCGGCTTTCGTCACTCGAACATTTACCTCGCTAAGAGGTTTTTTTATTTGATATCAATGATTTTGGCACGGAAAATTGAAAATGAATTGAATTGCAATTTGTTTTATTGTTGTCAGTCAAAACAGTTCACACACACACTCGATAGCACACAAGTGTAATTTATCCGATTTGATTAGTATTAATTTTGGTAGATGGGTGGGGAATGAAGATAGTTCTTGCGATAAGTGCAAGAATCCACTGAAAAGTCAGTGTTAACTTGAGAATTTGCGTCGCTTTCTCATATTTTCACTTGTCATTGCCGATCAATACTACGTGAAAATTAATAGTCTACAACTGTTCAATCACGGGTTTGAACATGGAATAATTTATTATATATGTTCAAGCACATAACATTAGCGACACAAATGTGTCGAATCAGCAACAATAAGTATGCGAATAGCTAAATATTATTTGACGGCTTATATTTCCATTATCTCCGGCGCGCATACACTTATTATTTTCATAAGATCAGCAAAAGTATTGTCCATATAATGAATAACATAAACACATATTTTTTAATTTAGGTAAAATTGTAAGCTCAGCAACTTGATAGTTGTAATTATATGTATTAATTTTGTATATAAACCAAAAGAATCTAATAAAAATAAAGTAGTTTAAAACAACACTTCAGACTGTTATTGTCATAGCCCTCACCAGTGGTAAGCGGATAACAGTTCACTAAAATATCGAAAAGCTATATCAAACATCAACACTGATATAACATTGGTCCTTCGACGCCAAAACAACAACCGGCGGACTATATAAATTTCGAGCCAACAACCAACAGGCATCGAACCTAACAACCACAAAAACAGGCGGTATACAAAATACTTCGAGCTACTGGTCATAATCATTTCGAGCCACATTACAATAAAAATATGGATGCTTTATACAAAAAGCAATGTACGCGTGTCGAACAACTGCAGCGGTTAAAAACCAATTACAGCAAGGATTCCGAAAGTAGACGGACAACTGTTTACTTAGAAGATAAACTGGATAAACTAGATGAGTGGTGGTCCAGTTACACGGATGCAGACAACGAAATGAAAGACCAACACTTCGACAACGATCCAACGCATAGTTACTGGGCTGAGCGGGACACAGTAAAACAACTGTACACAACGTTCAAACGTGAGATAGAAAGGAAACTCGAAATAGCAACACGAGAGGAAATTCCAACGGGATCACCAACAAAAAAACCATTAACAACCGACCATAGTAGTGCTACAAACGATAGTAGTACCAACAGCAACCGCAGTACTACGAACAACTACGCGCTTGAACCAGAACAAGCACATCGGTACAAAACACAAGAGGTCAAAATGCGTCTTTGCTATAAGTTAATAGCCGATACAAATGAGCTGTTAGGAAAGCAGGGCAATCATGTCCAACTACAACATAAGCTGCAACAGCTGAATGCAAGGATAGCACAAATAGAACAACTGCACGAAGACATATTGGTGCACGCAAATGCAGGTGAAGAAGAACGTACAACTTACTTTACCGACGATTATTACTCTGCATTGGTCAACGAAAGTGAAACATTACGTTGTAAATTGGTTAAAAATGAACGCGGACAACAAACAACCGATAGTGAAAAAAGCAAGATAAAATTAAAACGGATTGAGATACCGCAGTTTTACGGAGAAACTCTGAAATGGGCAGCTTTCTACGATTTATTTAGAAAGTTGGTTCACGAAAATGACGATTTAAGCGACACCGTCAAAATGCACCAACTAAAAACAACAGTCCAAGGTAGTGCAGCTAGAATCATTGGTCATCTGGAAGCAACAGGGGTGAATTACCAAGATGCTTGGAAGCTATTGGTAAATCGGTACCAAAATAAGCGGCAAATGGCAACAACACATATCAACCACATTTTGAATTTCCCCAGCATGCATGCAGAATCAGCAACAACTATGAAATCATTATACGATACATTAACGGAAAGCATGCATGCCATCAAAAACTGGGACGTAATAACCATATCTTGGAATTACATAGTAATTCCAATTGTAAGCAGAAAACTAGATAATGAAAGTTTGAGGCTGTTTGAGAAGACCATTCCTGATCCTCGTGAGATGCCAACAATAGAGGAATTTCTGGCATTTTTGGAACGCAGATTCCAAGCCTTAGAAGCCGCCAGACCAAAATCACTCACCTTTCGCAATTCCGGACCAACTCAACAACCAGGCACCACTCCACAATTACCAAGACTTAAAAATCTACACGTAAAAGCTCAACGGACATGCATTAATTGCAAGCAGACACATGAACTTCAAGACTGCTTGAAGTTTCAACAAATGTCTACATTGGAACGTAGCAGATTGATCAATCAACACAATCTGTGTAAAATATGTTTGGAAAAATTTCATCAACCGTGTTTAAAATCAACACGATGTTTAGTATGCAAAGGAGCCCACCACACTCTCCTACACTCTAATAATCACCCACAACGTACAATGCTTACCAAAAGGGTGGATGACAATCCAAAAAAGGAAGCAAACGAAACATGCATTGTGACTAATCATTTTGTAAACCAATTTGAACAACCATCTGGTACACTATTGGCCACAGCAATGGTTGAGGTACAAAATGGAAAGCAACAACCAACCCTGTTACGAATGTTAATAGATCCCGGTTCACAAATCTCATTTATCACCAACGAGGCATCGAAGAAAATCAAACAACCGCCGATAAAAACGCATGTGGAGATTAGTGGCTTAAATGATAGCGATATCACGACTGCCAGAAAATTAGTCACTTTTCGAGTAGGAGCACGATTTTCTTCAAACTTCTCCATGGAAATGGAAGCATTAGTATTGCCGAATATAACTCGGCCACTACCTGAACAACATTTCGATAATCAAAGATGGGAACATTTAAATAATCTACTGTGGGCGGATCCAACTTACAACCAACCAAATAAAATTGACATTTTATTAGGTGCGGATTATTACCCAAATATCCTGATGAACCAAGTTATAAAAGGAAATCAAGGCGAACCAATCGCCCAACAAACGGAGCTAGGATGGATCATATTTGGAAATATTGTAAACGAAAAATCCCCGAGCGTCCAATCCATGGTTACCTTGGTAGATATTGAAAACCAGTTAAAGCGGTTCTGGGAAGTGGAAGAGATATCATCCAAAAACTTTATGACAGAAGAAGAAAGAATGTGTGAAGAACATTATCGACAGAATTACTGTCGAACCACCGACGGCCGCTACATGGTACGTATTCCGTTTCAACAAAACATAACATCAATCGGTTCATCCAAACAACGAGCACTTGCTAGGTTCATTCAACTAGAACGACGTTTGTCAGTAGTTAATGAATTTTCTACTAGATATCGAGAGTGTATAGAAGGGTATTTCAACCAGGGACACCTCATTGAAAGTAATGGACATACGCAGAACGAATATTACATTCCTCACCACGCAGTAGTCAAAACCACCAGCACTACAACAAAATTAAGGGTAGTATTTGACGCATCAGCTAAGACCGATAAAAACGTTAGCCTAAATGAAACTCAACTCGTGGGTCCAAAATTACAAGAAGATCTGATGTCAATTTTAATTCGATGGAGAAAATACAAGGTGGCGTACACAGCAGATATAGAACAAATGTATAGACAGGTAAAAGTACATCCCGATGATCAACGATATCAGAAAATATTATGGAGGAAGACGCCAGATGAAGTTATAAAATCATACCAGCTAACAACCGTAACTTTCGGTATGTCATCTGCGCCATATCTGGCTATCAAGACATTGCAGCAATTAGCAACAGATGAAAAAGTGAAATTCCCGATTGCGGCCAACATAATAATGAGCGACTTCTACGTGGATGACGTATTATCAGGAGGTAACACCCTCGAAGAAGCTCAAAAAGCACAAAACCAACTTATCAGTGCACTTAAAACCGGAGAATTTAATCTAAGAAAATGGGCGTCTAACTATCCACAACTATTAGAAGCTGTCGGTCCAGAGTCGAGAGCTCTCGAGCCGATCATAATCAACGACGATGCTGTAAAAACATTAGGATTGCTGTGGAACCCTACAACCGATACCTTCGAATTCAAGGTGAACCTTAACGGAAAAAATGGTATCATGACAAAAAGAAAGATGTTATCCGAATCATCAAAGGTTTTCGATCCATTAGGATGGTTGTCTCCAACCTTAATACAAGCCAAAATTTTAATGCAAACTCTGTGGATCTCAGGCGTTACGTGGGATGAGAAGCTGCCTGAAGACGTCGAAAATAAATGCTGCCAATACTATGTCTCTCTCCCGAAGCTAGAGGCGATGAAAATCCCAAGGTGGATCAACTTCAACTCTACGTTACCAGGTGAGTTGCATGGATTTTGTGATGCTTCAGAAGCGGCTTATGCAGCAGTAATATATTTTTACGATAGATCGTTAAATAAGGCAACTTTGTTAACATCAAAAACCCGGGTGGCACCAATAGCAACAAAGTTAACGCTACCAAGGCTAGAGTTATGTGGAGCCAGTCTGCTTGCTAATCTAATGAGCAAGGTACAACAGGACATGAAATTCGATAAAACACCAACCTATTTTTGGACGGATTCTATGATTGTTTTGGGATGGGTGAAAAACAAGCCTCACAAATTTAAAACATTCGTAGCAAATCGAATCTCGGAAATCCAGAAGTTAACTGCCTCTTCTCAATGGTTTTATGTAAAATCATCCGACAATCCCGCAGATTGTGCATCCCGGGGTATTGAAGCCAATCAATTAATCATATACAATTTATGGTGGAACGGTCCTCAACACGTCTTCAAAACGGCAATCCAACTAACACCAATGAAACTAGAAGGAACGCCAGATCAATTGGAGCTGAAACAACCGATTGTTGGGGCCACGACAGTGACATCAAATAACCCGATTGAGAATTTATATCGAAGGCATTCCAATTTTAATACAATAAAAAGGATTCTAGTATATGTATTGAGATTTATTGACAAAAGCCGAAGGAATACTGTAAACAACCAAGAAACTCCCACGACAGAAGAACTAAAAAAGGCTACCCAAGTATTGATTAAACTGGCACAGAGGCAACGCTTCAGGAACGAAATTTACGATCTTACAAACCAGAAAGGAGTGGCAAATAAAAGTAAGATTAAATCTTTGTCTCCTTTCATGCAGGATGATATCTTACGCGTTGGTGGCCGAGTCCAAAACACAACCTCTTGGAGCTACGACGAGAAACATCCGATTATTGTCCCAAGAGATCATCCCATTACTAAACTATTGATTGAACAAGCACATAAACAAACAATGCATGGAGGAACACAATTAACCCTGGCTCATCTTCGCACTAGGTACTGGATCATCCACGGTCGGAATCTAACAAGACATTTCATATCGAAATGTACAAGATGTCATCGTTTCAATGCAAAAACAGGAACACAGCTAATGGGTAATTTACCAGCCGCCCGGATTACTCCCGGAAGACCATTTTTGAAAACTGGAGTCGACTATGCGGGACCTCTTCTGATTCGAACAACAAAGGGAAGAGGTCACAAGGCACACAAGGGTTATTTAGCGATTTTTGTTTGTATGACAACCAAGGCCATACACATTGAGCCAGTCAGTGATCTAACTAGTGAAGCATTCATCGCGGCATACAAAAGATTCACTGCACGTAGAGGATTATGCAGTGATTTGTATAGCGACAATGGTACCAACTTTGTCGGTGCTAAAAATCAACTTGAACGCGAATTAGCTGCACTAATTCGTAATTCAAATAAGGAAATTGCGCAATTATTAGCAAATGATGAAACAACATGGCATTTTATACCACCGGCTGCACCACATTTTGGAGGACTATGGGAAGCGGCAGTTAAGTCAGTAAAAAGATGCTTAATAAAAGTCATTGGAGAAGCAACATTGACTTTTGAAGAATTATCAACGGTTACTTCACTAATAGAAGCTTGCTTAAATTCAAGACCACTGGCACCACTATCAACCGATCCTACAGATGTTACCTTCTTAACGCCTGGACACTTTTTAATCGGTGCACCTCTAAAAGCAATTCCACAAGATGCAATAGCAGAAACAACCATTCACGGTATAACACGTTGGAAACTTGTAGAAAAAATTAAACAAGATTTCTGGAGAAGATGGCATAGCGAGTACTTAAATCAATTTCAACATAGAAGAAAATGGTCAGATGAACAACCAAACATGAAGATAGGGGACCTGGTTCTCATCAAAGAGGACAAAATTCCTCCATTAAAGTGGCTAACTGGTCGAGTGATGGAAATACACCCAGGCATAGACCAAAAGGTTCGAGTAGTCTCACTTCGTGGCCCGGGAGGGACTCTTATAAAAAGACCGATTCACAAACTTTCACGACTACCAATAGAACATGAGAACGAAACCAACCAAACGAATACACATTCACCGGTCGAGCAACCTCAACAACCAACGATACCTTTACGTGTTCAACCTCCCCGAGAAGTTAAAAAGAAAAGACAAGTATATCACAATAAGGTAATATTCAAAAAAGGACTAACGATGAGACTAATAATCTTGATGCTCGGCATGATGCAAGGGCTTTTCTCCCTTGGAACATCTGAAAGCACTGTAGAACCGCTACCAACGGACGCCGGCATATATTTCCACAACACCGGAACTGTTAACCTGATGGCATTGCGGTGGAAAATCATTGTAAACTACAACCTATCAGGATATTGGGACGACATCAGCGCTATAGAATACTACATCAGTCATCTAAATAACTCTTGTCAAACGGAGTGGACGGAGGGGAAGAGACCAAAACTCTGTGATGTAGTGGTACACCAGCTAACTGAACAAATGCAGGAAATTACATCGCAAAATGCCCTACTCATGTCAACGAACAAGGACCACGCTCTGAGGAAACGTGACATAGGTGATACAATAGGATACATTCTCGGTGATGCGTTCGGCATCATGAATCAAAGAGATGCTTCACATATAGAGAATCAACTGGAAAAGGCAGAAGATAATGAAGAATATTTATTGGCATTAATCCAAAATCAAACGTCAATCATAGACTCAACAATAAATGTATTTAAACACGACAGAGAGACGACTGCTAATCATTTTAAAATTATCGCCCAGCAGTTCTTATATCTCGATGGAAAAATCCAACAATTATCCATAGATGGTGATCATTATACTATTTTTACTATTCAAATAATGATGATCATGAGGCGAATAACAGATAAACAACGAGTTATTATCGATGTTATTATAAATGCCCATCAAGGACATATCCATCCAGCCCTGTTGGCCCCTCAACAATTGAAAGAGGAAATCAACCGAATTAAGGATTATATTTCACCAACCATGATGATCCCTGAAGGCGATGACGATAATAGCCTTGGGCACATTTACAACCTGCTAACCGTGCAGACAAGAGTCACGAATAATCACATCCTCTTTCTCATCCAGATGCCTTTAGCATATTCGGAGACGTATCAATTATTTCACATAGTACCAATCCCAAAAATCGAAAATGGTCAATTACACATAATAATGCGAACAACAGAATACCTCATAGTAAATATGCATCGAGAACGTTTCGCTCCTCTAACTAACGATGAACTACAACAATGCGTTCAAATTAAAAATACTGGATATTTATGTACCATTTCTCCAATTTACAACATACAATCAAATCAGTCACAATGTGAAATGAATCTATTAAGACATGTAGCGCAGAATTTGAACGGTTGTACAACAACTATATTGCACCAACTGAACTATTGGATGCCAGTAGACACAAACAAATGGCTATTCTCAGTAACATCACCAAAAATCGTTGATCTAATATGTGATCGTCAGATAACCACAATGAAGCTGCAAAATTCTGGGATACTCAGTCTGGATCGGAAATGTACTTTAAAAAACGGGCATTTTTATCTCACAACTATCGACGAAAAATCCTATATGATTAATTCGTCTTTTGCTGCGTCAATAAAGATTCAGAGTGAACTGAAAAACTCATCATATTTATCGGAGCTACCGACGATTCCATCAGAGAGAGGCACTAACAATTCAGCGGACCTCAGTTTAAATAAGGACATAAGTAATCTTGAAACGGCCATTGCACAACAAAAATTAAAGGAAACGGCCTTACCTAAATCAATGGACTCTTCTAATAGAGGGCATCACATTCATCATTACGTGATGACTTACACCATGGTGATCATAGGACTGGTCATAATTTTGTTATATCTCTGCAGACGCAAGACAAATCACCGGGTTTCCTCCGAAGACATGTCACCACCACAACGACCAACGCCACGGCCAAGGTCTCTCAATTGTACAGCCCCGCAGTATGTTCAATCACGGGTTTGAACATGGAATAATTTATTATATATGTTCAAGCACATAACATTAGCGACACAAATGTGTCGAATCAGCAACAATAAGTATGCGAATAGCTAAATATTATTTGACGGCTTATATTTCCATTATCTCCGGCGCGCATACACTTATTATTTTCATAAGATCAGCAAAAGTATTGTCCATATAATGAATAACATAAACACATATTTTTTAATTTAGGTAAAATTGTACACTGAAAAAAATATGTCATTCATTTTAATAATATTTGCTCACTTAAATCTCAATATTACTTTCAATATCATAATGATGAATAATTTTTACATACACAGTTTTATTTTCATAGTTAGGCCAATATTATTAAATTGATAAACATTGTTTTTATAAAGTTTAGAAAATCAAAAGATATTTTCAAAATGAAATTTATCATTCTAAGGAATAAAATTTATTAAAATATTATTATCGAAATCATAAAACTTAGTTACATGGAAAAATAACAGAAAAATTTATAAATGAATAACAATTTTGAAATTTGATAATGGTATTATTAAAATTATATGTTTAAACGGAAACTCTACTGCAGCTATGAAAATATTTTGATCATTATAATAAAAATTAATAAATTTTATTCAAATCCCAAGGAACTAATATTATTGATATTATAATAAATAAAAAACTATCAAAAAAAATTGTATATCCATGCTATCTTTTTTGATCAGGAGGAGCAAAGTAATTCCATAACTTATTTAGTAATAGGAATATCGGTTTCTTATTGGTAGCTCCTACCATAAGCAGTACTTTCATTTAAATTAAAATAAGTCTGTCCGAATAAATTTTTAAAAAGTTATATGTTTGTACTGTTTTATTAAAACCTAACTGTTATTCACTCACAAATGCTATAGTGTTATTTCTGTCAATAAAAAAACTTGTATAAACCGTAAAACGGGTCACTTTCAATAATTAAATCGCGTTAATATTGTTCGCGCAAATGACTGCCATACAACTTAATGGTTTTTTAAGGAATAACGACATATTTTTCAATTCTCGACAACATTAATTTCCGCGACGAAATATCATTGCAATTACAAAAAAAAAAATGTGTGTTCCTGTCAATAAATAAATAAATAAATAGTAGAACACACATTTAGAAATCGTCCGTCAATGTGTTAATGAAACGATCGCGGCAAAATACAAAACAATTCACATTTCCCTAAACAAATACATAAAAAACCTAAATACGAATAAGGTGCCAGACGTAGTTTACGTAGAACGTGAACTGTTTTTTTGTTTTATTTCGTAATAATAATAAATTGATTTAAATAATAATTGAAATTAATAAACCAATAATGTGTTTGGTTATTGTGTTTAACATTGGGCATGCATAATAGGATAATTAATCAAACACATATCATACATTCAAATTATTAAAAATTTCTGGGATTACATTTAATGCACAAAAAAAATGTTCCTTTTCACATTTGAAACTCTTGTTGCAATTTTCTACTTTATTAATTCGCTTGCCACTAACGAAATATGCCTTTTGTAATTCAAGGGTTATTCTCGCTATGTAGTGTTAAATATAATATCAGTACCAATACAATAATATTATTTTATTGGTTTTGATAATATTTATTTTGAATGTACAGTTAAAGGCGTAATAGACGGTGCGAGGTAGTCTATTAGGCTAAAATCAATAAACTATTGGAATGTTTTCTTTGATTTGACGTACATAAAAAGGTGTTGAAGATTAATTGAAGATGTACGAGTTTATACTGATATGTACATTAAAACGTGTCACATCAGAAATATTCATTATTTCAAAGAAAATTTATATGTATCGTATGATGCGAACTTTACATGGAACAAAGTACAGTAGACTCGCAATAATGCGAACAAGCAAATTCATTTTAACGAGATTGTTTAAGTTTGCAGAACTTGATTTTTGACTTGATGTTCACAAGTTTTCAGTAATTTGGTTTTACACACATAACCAGCTATATTAACTAAATATAATATAAATGAAAGATTATGCTTTTGTTTAATTCAAGTTTAATTCATTATACAAATTAAAAAAATGTTCACGTTACACCGTGTTCATGTTATCGCGAGTCTACTATATTTCGTTTCGGTCGTATATTGTTTTCCTTTACTTACTAATACAACCTAGTTCGTTGTGTTTTATGAGAAGAAAAGAGTAAACTAGTTGATTTTTAACGGGACTTTCTCGTAATTACATTGTATTTTTGTGTTAAAGGATTTCAGTTTGTACCGTATTTTTCGTTGGAGAACAACTTGGTAGATACAAAGTTAGTGAAAGTGATAAGTTTTTATAAGTTATTGTAATATTTCTAATCGACGGTGTTTGGTGATAATATTTTAAATTTGCATAAATTTTTATGATAAAATTGAAAAGTGAGTTGTTAAAATAATTTTCTTAAATTAAATGTGTTTAAATTTAGAAAGCAAATTTTGTAGTGTGTTTTATTGGAATAATGGCAGATATCTCTTAAAAATTTGGCGTTCCAGAACTAAAAATAAATTGCGTGTTATGTGTTGTAGGGCAATTAACTACACAATTAACATAATTAAACATTTAAATCATTATAAACTAGATTTATAACTGTATTTTTTGCATTTTTTTAATTATTTTGCGTCGCATAAACATGGCGTCTGTTTACTTTCAAATTGAAATTTTTTTATTCATAATACAATAAATAAACACGTTTATTTAAACGATTTGGAACGCAATTTTTTTAGGTTATAATTTCAAAGAATTTGTTCGTAAATTTTTTTAAATTCACTTTTTCAGCTTAAAACAAAGCTTAAAAATATTTTTTTTATTTTTAGAAATTCATCCCCGAATCAGTAAGAATTTATTAAATAATATATCATCGGAAATTATTGAAATTGCAAAAGCTGAAGGTTAGTATTATTTGATAATTTAATATTAGGCATGCAAGGCATTGACACAAATGCGGAGTGTAAATAATCTTTATTTATCTTATTTACGGAAATAAACAATAAAATTCTCAGGTTGAAAATACGGATAGTGCGAGTTGTATTTCAAATATTGGATATTAAATTTGTGTTTTTAGTTATTTTCATTAATTTAAATAATTTGGCGATCCAATAAATAATGTTTGTTCAGTAAATAATCAAATTTAGTTTATATCGCATTCACACTAATGGGCCTTACTCTTGATATAATATTAAATATAAAAATTAATTTTCAGGCCACAGTTACATAAATAATCAAAGAATATTCTATCGTTAAAATGAAATGTTTTAAATGTAGCGCAATTTTTGAAAATGTTGAAGCCATGAAGTTGCATTTTAAATTTTGGCATAGTATGGGTAGTGATAGTGTTTACGAGTGCGAAATACCATGTTCGCAATCATTTACTAATTTTAAGGCGTTCAAAAAACATGTGAAACGAAAGCACGACTTCTCTTCAAGTTCTTCTTCTGAGTGTCATAGAAAACAAAGAAAGTTAATTACAACTGAGACAATTGTTGAAACATCAAGAGTCCTAGAAAATGAAGAAACTGTAGCTAACAGAATAGTACAACCGAAAAATAATGTACCCTACAAACCAAAACTGAGCACAGGGGAATTATTAGAGCATATCTCGCAATCCTCCATAAATTTTTGTATTTCCCTTCATAATATTAACAGATTTGCAGTTTCGGATATTAATTTTATACAAAATTTAGTAATCAATCACATCACTAAACCGATTGCTAACTTTATTAATGTTCAAGTTAAACAAAATATTGATGATGTTAATACCAAAGAACGGATAAATTGTCTTGAGAAATTATTATTAAACCCATTTTTAAATTGTGCCACTGAATTTTTACTTCTAAAGACGCTATCTTCAAATGGGTTAATAGATAACCCTACGATATTTTCCATTAATAGTGAAATAGGAATAGTTTACCGCAAAGGAGAAACATTTTATGAAGAAATTAATACAACAGGTGTGTTACTACCTTTAAAATTTCAATTCAAGAAAATTATTAAAAACAATTATGTCGAATATTCCAAACAATTATTAAAAGTTAACAATAATAAAGTAACAAGTTTTTTCGACGGCCACTTATGGCAAAAGAAAAAAATGAAATATCTTCATGAAATGTGCATTCCATTTTTCTTGTACTCTGATGATTTTGAGATAAACAATCCTTTGGGTAGCCAATCTCAAGCAATTACCGGAATATATTACAGCTTTCCATTTCTTAACTGTAACTCTAAACTTCAAAATATTTACTGTGCTGGATTTATAAAAACCGAAAATCTGAAATTATTTGGTAATAGTGCTTGTTTGAAGCACTTGATTTCAGAAATAAATTCTCTTGAAGAAGATGGACTAATTATTGAGACATCATCTGGCCAATCTAAAGTAAGATTCATATTAGGCTTGTTTTTGGGTGACAATTTGGGCATTAATTGCGCCTTGGATTTTTCAAAATCATTTTCTAGTAATTATTTTTGTAGATTTTGCAAAGCTCATAAAAGTATTACTCAAAACTTATGTATCGAGAAACCAAATTTGCTCAGAAATATTGAAAACTACACTGATGATGTTGATAAAAATTGTGTTCAAGAAACTGGGATTTCAAAATCTTCAATTTTTAATGAAATAAAATCATTTCATGTTGTAGAAAACTTTGCTGTAGATATGATGCATGATGTTTTTGAAGGCATATGTCACTATGATTTATGTCATATTTTTTTGAATTTTATGAATGAAACATCTTTTACTTTTACACTCGATCTATTAAACGAACGAAAACAAAACTTTAACTACGGTATAATCGATATTGGCAACAAATCCAAGCCAATTAAATTAGATCATTTAAAAGCTAATCGCCTAAAAATGACCGCAAGCGAAATGAAAAGTTTCTTACACTTTCTTCCTTTAATTATTGGAGATTTAATACCAAAAACAAATAAAGTGTGGAATTTTCTTCTGTGTCTGGTTAAATTAGTTGACCTACTTTTATCTAGTTGTTTTACAACGGAGTCATTATCTTTGCTTCGTAGTTTAATAAAAGAACACAATTCTAAATACATATTACTATTTAATGACACCTTAAAACCAAAATTTCACTTACTGACTCATTATCCCTCTATTATCGAGCAGTCTGGCCCGCCAAAATATTATTGGTCCTTTAGGTATGAAGCAAAACACAAAGAATTCAAAAGTTATGCACGATCAATTACATCCAGAAAAAATATTGTACTAACATTAGCAAAAAAATATCAATTTAAGTTTGCATATAAATTGCTACAAGAGGAAGCAATTGTTGTTTTTACCGAAGAAAAACATTTAATTAAAACTAATTTTTGTCCAAAAATGGAAACAGTTTTTAACCTTAAAGAGCGTGATATAGTATCTTATAAATCAATCCAGTTTAAAGGAACGATATATGGCGTAGGATATTATTTATTTCGGCAAGAACCAATAACTAGTATTTTTGAAATATCTGAAATTTATTTAGTAAAAGAAAGCTCTGAAATTATATTACTTCTAAATGAACTTTTAATTAAAGGGTTTGACAAACATATGTTAAGTTATGAAATAGATCGGAATATGAAGATTTCAGAAAACATTGTAGTTAGGCTGTCCTCGTTTAAATCACCTCCAATAATACCAAATAAATTAGCGAACGGAAGATTGTTTTTTAGAACAAAACAAGAATTTTAAAATAACAATTTTTTCATTTAACTAAATTAGCACTACCAGCAAAGAAATAGATATGGAGGGAGCCATTTTGCCAAATGACGATTTAGAAATAAGCAGAATTCTAATTGAATCACCGTTGAATTATCATCAAGATATTTCATCAGAATACACTAATTTCACATATAATCGTAATCTCACGACGACAACTTGTGAACAAGTCCCCGAAATACCAGAAAAAGATGCAATAAATCTATTGCAATTACTCGAAGATTGGGGATTCCGTTTTTTATACAAATTATTTTTAGGTAAGAGGAAAGTTTTTATACAAAATAACATACAAAAATATTTTAAAATTTTCAAACTAGCTGAACGTATAGATATTGAGGCTCTGAAAACAATGTCACGAAACCATCTTTTAAGTTTATGTGCCAGCGGTAAACTTATGCTTGGTATCGCCATAAAACTGGAATTAAAATTGATCGAATGGCAAGGAACGCGAGAGAAGCCTGAAGAAGGAAATATTCCAGTGTCGAAAGAAGTTAATGCGAACAACTCCATCAAAAAAGATGTTTGCCTTAAAAGCATATTAGAAGATTCGCCCAAAGGCAGACTAATTATAAAATACTTTAAAACCACGAGCAAATTAAACGACGCTTGCAGAACATCAATTTTGGAAATTATCAATAATTTTTTAATTCAAAATGAGATTAAAATGAGCACCGACCTATCCCGAGATATCTCACATCAAATTATTCGTCAATTTCCAACAGAAGATCTTGTAAGTATTCAATTATAGATTTATTAACAATTCAATTGCACGATTTTAATATAACTTCTGTTTTTTATTCAGGATATGTATTACATAAAACAACATGGCCAACCAACGATTTCAAAAGTATCGGCTAAATACTATAATGCACAAAGATCTTTGAAATCATGTGGAATTTTGGGAAAACGTTCGTATGAATCCAGACTGTCCAAAGAAGCGAGATTGAGAAACGAGCAAATCTTGAATATTGGTAAGCTTTTTATTATTCATTAAATTTAATTGGTTATATTGTTAAAGAGTATATGCGTGATGTACGAATACATCAAATAACATGTGTAAATATGTATAACTATTTTCTGGCCTGCGATCACAGTTGTGTATGTGCGAAAGATAATCATACCAAACATTTAGTTTTGTATGTGTTTTGGACCATCATACACATTTGAGCATACTACTTAAATTGTTTTCGTCTGAAAAATGACACTATAACTATAATAATAATAAAATAATTAATATGTTATCAAAAACAAATAATTAATATGTTGTATAATTTATATGTTATCATATTATAATGCTTTTTTCAAAAAGAATTCCGAATTAACTAAGATCCGTTAAAGTCCGGAAGGCATTAACAATTGTCATTATGTACAGACCCATTTGTGTATGGTGGACTTGACTTGAAGAAAAAAAAAATTTGGCCGGAATAGTACGAACACTCAGTGTGACTATTTATTTCATAACCAGTAATTCTAAATGTGTATATGATTAGTACTATCTTTTAAATAAAAAATAAATTTTCGCTTGCGATTTGAAATTGATTTTGTATTTAAATTTCTTAAAAGGCATTTTTTAACTGAATTCTAGTACCAGAGGAGAATAATGATGAAAGTCTATGCGAGATTTCCAATGATAACTGCAGTTTTGCGGAGCTCGAATACCATTGGGGTGCAACAAAAAACTACAGAGCTAGAGACATTGCGAGCCTTGAGACTAATTGCACAGAAATAATTAAAAAATGGCCCCATTATAGAAAACCTTTGGGTTATAAATTGGTGAGTATGATATTCAAATATAAAGCATAAATAGTTTTTGGTTCGCCTAGTTATTTAGACATTTCTGTTTAGGATACGTCATTATTTGAAGCTGCATTATCGTTTTAAATTAGCATTTAAAGATTCTATTTTATAAAAGCATATTTTTTATTTGTCATTCAGATTAAGGCTTCTCGCCATGAACCTCCTTAAAACAGCTAGAACATCTAATACGTGTTCTTTCAGTGATCAATTCTTATTAATTGACTGAAGAAAGTAATGTCAATTTCGATTTACAACAAAATAATTAATTTCGTGTAAAAACTAAACTACACCTAGTAAAAAATAATATATCTAAATTTTGCTAGGTCAATTGAAATCGACTAAAAAGTTTATTATATTAAATTTTTTATAGTTTGTTGTATTAGAAATTTATTGAATCACATTTTTATGATACAAATTCTAGTGTTTGCGGGAAATATATAGATTAACCCCTGTTCAATACATTTTAACTTGATTCAAGTATTTGCAAATTTAAACGTAGAAAAAATTATATATCTATATAACTATAAAATGTTAGAAAACATAGCATAAAGTACCTAAGGGTTTGGTCGTACGTCAGATATGTCATTGGCAAATGCGTATTATTTCCTCAAGTTGATCCCTGTTATAAATTTACCTACAAAATATGCACAGTTTACGAGTTTCAGTTGAACGAGAAATTGTTACTTTTTCTCGTTTGCATTTGAGAAATTGTATTTTACGGTTTCTGAAACTCAATATATTGATGATTTTTCAGAAATAACTAAATTACGATTTATTTTTAAATTCCAGATCGAAATTGATTTCCAGAACCAGTACCAAAACGCTGGCAATTTATTAGACAAGTTCGATAATTTTTACATGAAAGTTTTACCTATTTTCAAAGATAAGATTAAGGACTCGCACAACAAAAAAATAATGGAAAACTTTTTAAAAAATATTTGTATATCTGAAAGTAAGTTTGTGTATTAAATTAGTGAAATCCATATAACATTTTAACTAATTGGGTTTAAATATATATTTCAGATAGTAAACACACAATCACATTGTACTTGCTTCATTGTTTAATACCACCCGTCTCGAAAGAAGTATCGACTTCGAGCAAACAATATGTGAAATATTCCATTAAAGATTCGCAAAACTCTGTTTTTATATTTGGAGAAACGGCAACTGAGGCAGAGGAAATAATAAAAAAAAAACTTGCTCAAAACTTACCTGTACAACCTTTTGTTGTAGTGATCGGAACCATTGAAGAGCCCAAGGAATTCATAGTATATTTTGATGCAATAAGATACAAACTGCCTACTGCGTTAAATTCGATAGACTGCTGCTTTAAAATATACAACTTGTTTAATTTGCATTATCCGAACCAATCTATACTATACTGGAACTTTTTACAGCAATATTTGTACAAAATTACAACGACATTTGATAAACATCATACGTCTATTAGCGCGTTGGTCAAAAAGCTCAACGATTAAAAGTTTAAGGATATTTTATGACAAATGTAACTAGTATAAAATTATAGTATTTAGTTTTTTTTAATTATTCCATTTTATAAAATTCAATTTAATATTCAATACAGCAATTGTAATTTAATTTTTAATCTTTTTTTCTAGTTTACTTTTTTTAAATTTAAACTATTTTTTTTAAATTATTTCCTTCAATTCAATAAACTTATAATTTTTAGAATATACTAGTCGAAATATTAGAAAAGGTTTATTATTAATATTATAATTTGGATATTAAATTATTCTTGAAATTGGCGAAACATTTCTCATAGGGAATATCATAAGTTTTACAATTTACTGTACATTTAAGTCGCCTACTAAAATAATTTTTTCAAGTTTTTTTAACAATTACGATTGGTGGGTAAATCAAATCGAAAACATTCCCAAATAAACATCATCGAACTTATAAACAAATTTGAAAAAATTATTGAACTTGGGCGGTGAAAAATAAACCGTATTCCCTATTTGGCAATTTTCACCAAATTCACATGCCTGGTGGTAGTGACGTACATGTGGAAACTAAATTTGCCTAAAGAAAAATTTATAAATGTAGTTATTGTAATTAGAAATTAGATAATAATATCGAATAAATAAATAAAAATTGTTATTGTAATATGTAATAAAAAATATTCAGTTATATAATTTAATTCGATACTACTATATTTAATTTTGAAAATGTTATTGTTATAATGAAGATTTAGAATTAATTTAAAATTTCCAAATGATAATAATCGCTTAATAATAAATTATCACATTAAAAAATATTTGATACATAATATTATTCAATGGAAGATAGTTTAGTCGCATATTATTTTCATTTTGAAAATTCCGTATTCAAAATTATAATATTTTTCTTCATAAATATAAATAATTATTATTTTGAAAAATTTTATTTGGTAAACTTTAACAAATATGTTATTATTAAGAGAATAGAATTATCAGGTTGATTATAATATTACATAATTGATAAATGAATAATTTGAATAATATATTGTTTATTTAATAATTGAAATCTACACTAAAAACATGTTTTATTATTTTGATAGAGGTTCTCTATTGGCGCTATATCAATTACGAAATTATCAAATTGATTCCGATTTTACTCAATAAGAATGAAGATTTTTTTCAGTGTAAGCTCAGCAACTTGATAGTTGTAATTATATGTATTAATTTTGTATATAAACCAAAAGAATCTAATAAAAATAAAGTAGTTTAAAACAACACTTCAGACTGTTATTGTCATAGCCCTCACCAGTGGTAAGCGGATAACAGTTCACTAAAATATCGAAAAGCTATATCAAACATCAACACTGATATAACAACAACTTTCTTCTGTACCTCAGATAGAATTAAGCTTTGGAAATAAAAAATATGTTTTGTCAAGTTCCATTTTCCATCATGGCACAGAATTAAAAGAAGGCCATTACACAGTAATTTTGAGAAAGAATGGATACTTTTATAGAACAGATGACGGCGTCATCTTACCATGCTCTTGGCTTCTAAATAGTAAAGACTTATATTATCTTTTTTATGTTGAAAAGTAGGGTCAGGTCTCAGATAGGTAGTTTTTTTTTATTATGTTCAGCATGATAGCCTACGTTCTGGTGTCTTGTTTCTGGTGTGTGGTAGACGATTCTATTTCTTTATTTTACATGCATTTTTTCAATCTTCATTTTGTAGTATTTTAGTAGATTTTATTTCAGAATCTATCGGCTATCGGCTGAACATTTGTAGTTTAGTTTTTAGTGCATGTTACAGAGAAGTGAAAATTTAGATCAGATGCATGTGTTTTTGGTAGAGATTCGATTGAATAATTCAACAATTTTTTTGCATGTTTCTTGCTGTTTTGTCACTAACCGCATGCAGCTACCATTCATTTTTGATTCCTTAAACAATACAATAAAATATACATATAAGTGTGTTAACTGGAAACAAAAATTAATGGTAGCTACCCTCTCTCTGATATTCCATTTTCATGCGATGGGAGGAGAGATAAGATCTATTTTTTAAAGAAATCATCATAAAGATTAAAAAAATATCGATTTTATGCAAGAGATTGTTCAATGTTTTTGGTGATTTTTTCGATCACATCAATTTGTCAGTTTTTTCATTTTTTTTGTTTTGAAAAAAGGGCCACTGGTAAAAATTCTCTTAGCAATGATAATAATATGATGTATTTATATTTGTTTCATTGTAATACTTTGATTCACTATCATTATGAACCGGAACGGACCGATATTACGGTGCATTTGTGCCAAAAAATGAAATTTAACAAAAAATTAGGGTGGCTTTTAAGTCATGGAGGTCAATATCTAAAATATACGAGTTTTCTGGGACAAACGGTTGATGTCATATTGTAGGTGAGGTACTTTGTGGCTAATAATCTTGAAAATATGCACCAAAAGTCGTGGGATAATTTTCTAGCAATTTGGCCGAATGACACCGGCCGATTTGGCATTTTTCAGTTTTTTTTGGCCGAAATGACCCTTCACCCTAATTTTTTGAATTTTTTTTTATATGCTATTTGATAGCTGGCGTCAATACATTTCCAACGATATCCATATGTCCGGGGTATGTAAAATAGGTTCAGTGCTGTGGGCGTGACCAAAATGGCCAAAAACGGCCGTTCAGAGGCCAAAGAAACAGTAAGTTTTGTAGAACAAAAGTTGTTTAGTTTTGCAAGTACTACAAACCCTGGAAATATGAGATCGAATGAAAGAAGTACGGATAAACAAACAAACATATATACCAAAGCAAGATTAAATGGTGACGTCATAGAAAAATTTCCAAATGTCATAACTTTGGTAAAAATCATCCATTTTGGACGTTTTGTGCCGTTGAATTGGGTCTACTTTTCAAGACCTTTCCAATGATATATAACATGATCCTGGCGGCCTCAAAGGGAAAAAGTTCGAAACTAGCTGTAAATATACGAGTTCGACTTCCAGCCCAGTATAGGTGCTTTCGTCACTCGTTTGGAGTGCCGTCCAAAGTAATGTTGTTTACGCTTTCACGAATAATGACTAACTAAATTTTAATGTGGAATGTCAACACTTTAGAATGCCGTAGGTGTTCGTAGGTATTCGTAACTAAAGTTACGCCATCTCTTAGAAAATCCAAAAAACTAAGTAATAACACCCAGTAATGATAAATAGTATTTTTTTCACTATTATTAAGTTTATTGCTAAAATTTTTCTATTTACTGAACCAGTTCTACCTAAACTCAATCTTATTACTAGCGGTACCTACACTATGTTTAAGAAAATTAAATATTATTTAGCCAAACACATAAATGGCGTTTCTTAAACTCAAAATTTAACTAATAACATAACTATATAATAATAATTTAAATAAATAATAATAAATCAACAAAATTGATGTAGGCGGCAAGATGACGCACAACCAACGGTAACGACTCAGTTTGAAAATCAGAATTCACGATTTGTATATATGTTACGAAATGGCATGCTTTACATATACCCGAAATCCCAAGATAACGATGACCATTCTGTAACCACGGAACCTTCTTAATTGCAACAGTTGTAAGCCATGATAATATACGTTCCACGATAATACCGACACCAAATTATACGTTTTGCATTCCGTGTGATAAATAACTTATCCAATAGTTATTTTGTTAGATTTTTAAAGAAATGCTTTGTGTTTATGATTTGTAATAAATATTTACGATGACGCTTAAGAGCCGCGGTGCCGATAGATTTGGACGGTCCAATTATTATTTATTGTGCATGAACGAATTTTCATACAGATGTACTTGCAGTTCTATACTTCACAAATCAAATAAATTAAGTCAAAACCAAATTTTAGAAAATTATTTGGATTAAATTTTAACTAACTTAAGTAGTTTACCTCTTGCGCGTTTAATCCCCGCTCACACTTATTTTACTACTAATTTAATTTATTTCTAGATACAAAAACGGGGCTGGTAAATCGTTCTCTTCAAATTAAAAACCCGATACATAGAATGTTAGACTGAAATTAGCGATGCACGAAAATTCCATGTGAGATGATAAATAGTACCAAATAGCTAGACAGCAACTTTATCGGACCGGCTAACGTAAAATAATGAGAAAATATAATTTTAATTCCATTTCATAGATTGTCGACGTATTCTACATTATCGACGTCAGGGACGCAACAAATTGCTAAGTAATCCACGTGATAGATTACGTATCGAAAATCGCGTAGGTTACATTGTATAATCTACCTCGTCCATTTTTCAGAGAAAAGCCTAATTTCCCAATTTTGTCAAACCTGTGGTGTTTTCCGGTTTGATGTGAGCTAGTAGGACCTCAACATATAAGTCATTTTGATGTTGGGTACATAGTGTTTTCCCCCGTATAAGGAATTATTAAATGATACATCAACGAGGATATAAGGAATTAGGAATTTATAAACGATGTGTTACGATCACTGATCGTTCCATCAAATTATAATGGGAAATATTCCGATTGTGGTGAATAAAAAAAAATAAATAAAAAAAAATTAAAAAAAAATAAAAATAAAAAATTTAAAACCCTGACCACCAACATGTTGAATTTATTCGATATCGAAAATTCGGTTATTTTGATAGTCAGCTGATTTTTTGCATTTTTCCCCACTTTCAAATGGGTATAAATAGTACGTGACGGTCGGAAGAGAAGCAAAAAATGAAAAGAATAAAAGAAATAAAAAGTTGGAAAATAATATAGACACTCGGGTGTGAAGTTAGGATCGCGGTTTGATCATTTGAATTATAAACTAAAAATATAATTCTAAATTAAATGAAAATTTTATTAAGATAATAAATTACATAAAATGTTAAAAATAATTGGTAGCCATTCCGAAACAACCCAACAAACTTAATTATTATCGGAATAGGAATTTTGGTTATTAACCATAAAAATATTAATTGTACAATAGTTTATATGGAAGCACATATAAAAAGAATGTAAACGTTTATACGTATTTACCAATTATAAAAATATTTTTTTTTAAGTATAATTTTTTTTAAAAACTAATAGAACTAACGAAAATTTATATGTAAAATTGTGAAAAAAACTATGGTGATTATTAAAAAAAAAAAAAAATAATAATAATAATATAAGAAAATAAAAAAATTTGTACATTTTGAAAATTGTAGTGGCATTAGTTTAATTTTTACAAAAAAAAAAATGTGTTCATTATTCTTTGTGTAAAATGGAGCATTCCCCAATTTCGCCTACAGTCACTTAGATAATGGCGATTTAATTAGTTAACATGCTGTATTAGGAAATTAAGACAAGGCCAATTTTTTCGTCGGAATGGTTAAATTAGTCTTTCTTATTTTTCGATTCTTCCTATCCCAATTTTATTCCACGGTCTAGCAAGATTCCTCCCAGGCACTATCAATCCCCACCCCAAACACTCGTCGGAAGCTAGGCAAACAAATGGCTGCGATAATATCTCTGAAGGAATAATAATAATAATTCTATGACGAAACGGGATGTCAACATGAAAGTCAAGATGTTACATTTTCTCGATCTTTTATTTTAATCCCACCGCCTTTCTAAGTGCGACCCAGTTTCGTTACAGATGGATTACAATTTCGCGGTCCTAAGCAATTTAATCTCCCAATTTTGTCAAAATTGAGGTGTTTTACGGTTTGATGTGGGCTAATAGGAGCTATAAACATATAAGTCATTTTGATGTTGAGTTCATCAACGATATGTTTTTGTAGTTGTTTAGGACAGGTTTAGGACAATTCTTATCTACATCAAAATTCGTAACCCTAAAGAAATAATGTATATGGTTAACTTCTGTTACTTGATTATGTAACAGAGAAAAACCTCAAATTAAGTATCCTTTCTTTCTGTTTTGATGATCAAAAGGGTTGAACGTCGTGGTTTTGTTATAGAAATGGGTATACACAAAAGAAAAACAAGAAAATTTTAAATTTATTATGTCAACAAACAAATCTTGTGGATAATTCGAAATGAATGACATTTTTCCGTTATCCATACATACATACCATTCTCGTCGTGTCTTTGTTGTTCTCTCATCAATTTCTCTGTGTGACATGAAAAATCATTGAAATTAATGTTGGTAGCAGACGATTTTCCTTACAGGAAAATAAGTATTATGGGAAAGGAAATTGAGGTGGATTCGGTTTTTTTTCTATACGCTGTGTTGCTCTTCGTTATTTAAAATTTATTTTATTATTTTTTTTTTTTTATAAATAATCATTTTTGTTGTATTATAAGAAAATTAAACTCTATATGAAATGAACGTATACAAACACACATACGTATGTTAAAAAAAAAATGAAAGAAAAATGATGATTTTCTTGGTATTTCCCATTTCAATTTACGTAAATTGAAATCAATTTAATTTTTTATATATAAATAAATAATATCAATATTTTTTTTTATCTGGAAATGAATTTAATTAATTTTTGTTGTATATTTTGGTTGAGCTCCACACCCCTGCATTGCTATGATCAATTTTTTTTATCCATTCCAACATCACAAATTAAATTAAGTAGTTCTACTGTAGTGGTATGAAAGCTCTTTTTTGTTAACTTATTAAACTTTAACGAAAAGTTTTCATTTATTTATTTCCCATTGTGTAACGTTTCTATTTTGATTGTGGAAAAACATCAAAAAGCTTAAGCAAAAAAAATAACAACATCATTTGTTTTTCGTTTTTATTTATTTTTAATGAAAAGTTTACTTATTGTTTAATTTCCCTTATACATATTTGGGCTTTTTGATTGTTGCTGTTCTGTTGTGTCGTTTCCTTTTACACTGCTTATTACATTTTCATCTGCTTAATATTGTCTTTGTATTTTTTTTTCATTCGTTTGTTTTTCGTTGAAATTAATAGAGCTTTTGATTAAGAAAATTATATTTCAAAATTAATTAGGGAAAATAAAAGTTAAATGTCTTGAGGATACTATAATAGCTTTCGATTTGGTATATCTGTGTAGTACTTGTATTTCATAGGAGAGAAAACATCGTCTATATATAAATATAAATATAAGGGAAGATGGCTGGAAGCTAAGGAAATAGGAAAGGAATATCGATACAGGATATGATAAATAGATTAATTTGTTTTTCATAATTGTACCAATTTGAAATAAGGTTTTGTAAAATATGTGAAATATAGTAATTTGACTTTTCGATAATATATTAATTTCAGCCTCCAATGAAGTGATCGCCAGCCATCCCTGCCTTGACGTCATTAATGTTCGCATCAGACTAGCTTACAATACCTCGATTGTTGTCGTCGCCGTCTACATTCCTTACGGAACTGACCGGGATGTCTACAACACGTTTACCAACTACATCGACTCAGCCGTTATACCTTCAGTTCGACCTTGTAATCAAATTATCTTCGTGGGCGACGTTAACTTATCTGGTATATCTTGGAATGATGTTGACGGTGTTTTCTCTCCATCCTCAACTGATGAGAAAGCAGTGACTATCATCGATTACTTCGCTTCCATATCAACAACGCAGCTTAACCGTTTCAGCAACAGTATAGAGAAATTCCTGGACCTGCTATTTGCCAACGATGTCTTGGATGCCGATGGTGCTCCGTGCTTGGACTTCACTGGACGTGAGAGCATTTACCACACACCAATTACGATAAATATTTTTTATACTAAATGTACAACTAATTATTTTTCTAATGATTTTCACTTTAATTTTAGAATGGCCGACTACGCATCCTTGAATGAATTTCTCAGCACTGCCAATTCGGACTTTTTTACAGCTCGGTGCGGATTTGAATGACACGGAATTTAAGACTCTCAATTGGTTTGTAGCGGCTCAAAATCAATAAAATCCTTTTCACTTCGTGACACTCCTCATAGCAAAACTATTTATACACCGCGCCGCTTAAATACGAGACATTGCTCGTTTTGCTGAATATAGCTATTTTGCCATCTACATTCGCGAACCTCGATATTAATCGATTATCGATTAATATCGAGATTTTAGGAAGACACAAAAAAAAAAGAAACGAAAGAAACGAAAAAGGATAGTCGCGTTTAGAATCTCAAGAGACACAGTCTCATATATATAAAAAGTGAAAGTGCCGAACAATCGTTCACACACCAAACATTAATGTGAACTAGTTATAAAATAATAATTATAGTGACAATATATATTAAATAATAAATAAATAGTTTATAAACAAAATAATATAGTGAGTGTTAATCATTTAACGCGTAAAACCCGGTAACACCCGCTATAACTGGTGACCCCGACGCGCGGTATAACGGTAACAAAACAGTTCGTCCGTTAAGAAAACCGCGCAAGAGCACATTATTTTTTTTCGCTATGTGCTAATATAAAAGTGTAATTTATTAAATATTAACTATAAAAATAAAATAGTGCAACATATTAAAAGCGTACATCAAAAAAAACTAAAACGCTAACTAAAAGTAACAGGCGCACAGAAACGCCTAATGTGTGCTAAAATTTATAAAACAAAACAGTTATAATAAGTAACATAAACCACGACCAGGGATGGGCGATTACGCGTCGACTACTAGTTTTTACATGATTTCGTAGACAACTCGTCGACAACGTCGACTACTCGGCGACAACATCGACAACTCGTCGACAATGTCGACTACGTCAACATCGTCGAGAACTACTTGATAAATTAATTTACGCCATCTATCGAAACTTATAATAAAACTCAGCATGAATTGTCTGTATATACGACTGATTGATAGCTGACACTTTATTTATGAAACTTACTGTGCCTAATATTCATGTCATAAATTGCGTAATAAATTGATAATTATCCATTATCGATAAAAAATTGTTTGACAATCGCAAAAAGTTAAATTAAATTTGCGAATTTTAATAAAATTTGAGTGTATTGTGATTTCGCTTGTATGCAATTTTCAAGCTTCTGCTATTCATAACTACGCTGTGAATGAATAGTTAATTTATGATTTATAATAACGGTTTATATAATTTTTATAATTTTGCTTTATTGTGGTAACTTCGAATAAGATTAATTACTCGTCGACATACATATAAATTAATAAATAAAAGACACTAATTAGTTAAAAACTTCAGTGACAACTTTTATTAAATTTTAAGAAACTTTAAAAAAAAATATTATTATAACAGTGAAAGTAATGTGAAAATATTGGCAGATTTTTTCTGTGTTAACACTCAAAGATAAAAGTATTAAAACAAAGTTCTTGGTGATGTGTGTTCTTGTGTACGAGTATGTGCACTTGATTCATTAGCCGCCTGTCTATGCGTGGTAGTGGTAGATGAATTGCCACGCAGTGATTTTAACGTTTTCCCAGAATATGTTTTACCTGCAATAGTGACTCAAGCGGGCACGAGAGAAAATGGCCAAAGGAATCTTACCACAGTTCAAACCATCAACCGACCTATGTGCCCGAAAAAAATCAGGCCGATTACACATATTTCTTTATGTATTCGAGGATTGCATCTCTGTAGCTCGAAGTTGTCTAGTTTATAAATTTTATTGTAGTTGGCTGAATTTACAACCGCCGATATAACTTTATATCAAATCTCTCCGTAGCTGTACTTTGTTAGTGCCTTTGATGAAATATTCGCTTAGTAATTTATTAGTTTTGTTTAAATATTGTTAACCAAATTAATGAAAATTAATAATAAATATGAGGCGAAGTGTGCAAAAAATCTTTAAAAAATACGGCTGCATAAAAACTTGAAGCACACACGTAATTTTAATGACTTTCATACGTATTTACTGGTCAATGCTATAACTATGAATTTATATTTTAGAAATCATTGTAAATTAGAATCCAATGTAATTTTGGAATACTCCTAGATAATGGTGATGTTGACAAAACTTCTACGAATTCTACCGCTAATTTTCGGAACGAAGATATGGCTGTTTCAGCAAACTTTTAGCGAATGGTACTTTTACAATTGTCGAAGCATCCGTTAGCAAGAGGCGCTATTGCAGGTAAAACATTTTCTGGGAAAACATTAACATCGCTGCGTGGCAATTCATTTACCCCTGTCACGCATAGATAGGCGGTTAATGTATCGAGTGCACATACTCGTACACGTGATATTTTGTCTTTGGCTAACAATAACTACAAAAACCAAAACTAATAAATTTCTAAGAGAATATTAAATCAAAGGCACTTACAAAGTTACAATGTACGGCTACGGATGGTTTCGATATAGAATTATATCTGCGGTTATGAATTCAGCCAACTGCAGTAAAATTAACTAGCTAGATAAATTAAATATAGCTATATGTTTAAATTTTTATTATAACTAAAATAAATAAATTTTTATACAGACATCAAGATGACTTGAGAAGAGAAAGTATTTTGTAAAGCCTAAATCTATTGAAATATTTAAAATATTCAATAGTTTTAGACAGATGTCCTTAGTTCAGAGATTTTAAATTTATTTGTAATTTATAAAATGCTTGTAAAACTGTCAGAATTAGATATAAGTAATTTTTCACAAATTTTAATAGTGCGGTTAACGAAAAATAATTAAAAATTAAGTTTTTAATATCATTTTCTTAGTTATCGACGTTGTCTACGTTGTTGACGTCTGGAAAGCTAAAAATCGGTATGTAATCTACGTGTTAAATTACGTGTCGACAACTACGTAGATTACCTTACGTAATCTACCCGCCCATCCCTGACCACGACGCATACCTACCTACAGTCGTGAGTAGTGCAGTGAATAAGTGTGTCAAAAACTGCGTATGCGCTACCGAACTTAACGCAAGTTCGATACCGCGGTTAAGCCATTTCAAATTTTTTTTTGGAAACCGCAAACTATGTATATATATATACAATATATATATATATATATATATATATATATATATATATATATATATATATATATATAAACAATATACATAAAGCGTTTTAAACAAACACACAAACATAAAATTTTGAGCCAGTTGTCCCCCGCAAAGGCGATCGCGCCCGTCGAGGGAGCCAGGGACCTGGCAACAACATTTCGCATGCGGCAAACCACATAAAAAGACGGAATAACAGTCGGCAAATCAAGAGGCAGCATAGAAACAACACATCGAATATCGATAAGAAGGAAGAATTACAACACAACGGATACACCAACAAGGACGCGAACGGATACATACGAGTAATTATTAAAAGAAAATTACATTTATTAAAGATGCTTTTTAAAAAAACATTTTCTAAATCAAAAATAAATTAAAATATTTTTTAAATTAACTATACACACATATATATATAGTAAATACATTTAAAAAAATTCGTTAACTATTAAATTTTTTTTTACAAATAAACTAAATTACTTAAATAATTATATTACATATTATTTTACAACTATACAACATATTAGATAAAAACTATATATTACATAAATCATATAAACGCCATAGCACAACGGTTAGCGTTGATGAGTGATGACTAGCGATATGAACGTCGCAAGTTCGAAACTCGACCAATTCATTAATTTTTCTTTATATTTCGTATATATAAAATATTTTTTTCAAACAATTTCAATTTAAATATTTGTTTTTACTACAAACATTATATTAATGATTAAGCCTATTGTAAATGTACGATTGTTCGCTTCGCATTTTTCGCACTAATTTCGTTGATATTTCAAATAACATTTTCCTTTTTCGTTTCTAATTTCGCTCGCTACAATTCCTTATCTAATCGATTTTTTTTTTTTTTTTGCTCATTGTATTCTCACTCGATCTGCCCATTTTTTCATCACACACTCCTTGGTTGAAAAAATAGTTCTTTCAATTTGTTCGCGAACGAATATTTTAATATAGTGAGTGTTAATCATTTAACGCGTAAAAAACGGTAACACCCGCTATAGGTTCCTTTACAATAATTACGTAGTGCGAATCGAGCAAGTTTTGACATCCAATCCCAAAAAAATTTTGGAACTTCATTAACAGTATGAAAAAGGTATCTAGTTTTCCGCCGAATATGTCTTATGAGACTTCCACCGCCAGTCAGCCGTCTGATATTTGCAATTTGTTTGCCAAATTCTTTGCATTGGCCTACAAGCCGATTCGATCGATAGACACCGTGTCTCCTGCTTCTTCCACCTGCATTGTATTTGATCATTTATAATTTACCGAGCAGGAGGTTCAGGATCAACTGCTCCTTCTTGATGTCAGTAAGTCTGGCCTCTGCAGTTACCTTCTTATTTAACTAAAGCCTTCGTCGTAGTATTTTTCCGGATCCCTGGAAAATCTCATGTATTCATCCAATTTTCGAGGCGGGTAATAGAAGTGAGGCTAGTAATAAATCGTGGGATCGCCATCCTCTCTGTCTTACCCAAACTGTTTGAGTCCATGGTTCACAGAGTATTGCACTTCCATACCAAGAGACTTATTTCTCCTTTTCAGCATGGATTTTATTCCGGTAGGTCTACCGTGACTAACTTGTCCTCTTTTTGTCAAGCAGCAGCTTGACGTTGTCTATACCGACTTCGCAAAGGCTTTCGATGTGATTGGTCACTATATTTGTATTCGCAAGTTGGAGAGTCTCGATTGTCATTTCATTCCCAAAGACTAGTTACGTTCTTACCTCTCAGATCGCTGGCAATCCGTTAGGATTATGGATTTTTTCTCCCTATTATTTCGGGCGCCATCCGGAGTGCCTCAGGGTAGTCATATCGGCCCGCTGTTATTTTCATCATTTATTGACGACGTTGTAAAATGTTTTAAGTTTGCCAACTGCCTCCTCTTCGCGGATGACATGAAGATTTTCGCCCGGGTCTCTAGCGTGTTAGACTGCAAATTGTTACAAGATGACTTAAACCGGTTCTGCAGTTGCTCAATTAACAACATACTCCTTTTAAATGTGAGAAAATGCAAAACTTAACGAAACTGCAAGGGCTTTAGTGACACGTTAACTTTGACATCATTATACGTATGCTTTGTTCGCTCTATTTTGGAGTATGCGTCTCCTGTTTGGTCACCCTCCTACCAATGTCATTCCGAGAGGATTGAGAGTATCCAGAAATAGTTTATTTTGTTTGCGCTATGGCGTTTACCATCCATGCGTGCTGTGGATTACGTTCTTCCGCCTTATTGGAATCGATGCAATCTTTTGAAACTGCAACGTCTAGATAATCGCCGAGATGTAGCTTCCGCGCTATTTGTGCGTGATATCATTAATTCCCGTGTCGATTAGTATCGAGTTACTAACACGGATCAGCTTGTATGCTCCCGAACGTCGGATGCGTCAACGCGATGGAGCTTTGTTCATCGACCGAGCGGTAACCAACTACGGACTTTCTGATCCAATTTCGAGGTTATCGCGGGTATTTAATAAGGTCTACGAAGCTTTTGATTATAACTTGTCGAGAGATTCAAACGCTTTATATACTCTTTTGTAGTCGAGCTTATGTAATGTATTTTTTTTTTACCAATTGTTTTGTTGTGCCAATTTTAGTTACTGTAGGCACCATTTATAAATAATAAGTAAATAAATAATGTTATTTGAGGTCCTATTAAACATGTAAATTGGTGCTTCTTAGCTTGCTTTTTGTGTTCTTGACTCTTATCATAATCGGGAATTTCTATGACAAGAAGTCTGCTGACTTTTAAGTCTCTTTTTGTCTTACCGAACATCAAGGCTAATTGTTTTATATCTAAGTCGCTTAAGCCCGCATACGTTAAGTTTATAATCTACTATAATTGAATTCTGCATTCCACCAAATGGAAAAAAAATAAGTTAAGCAATAGATTTATAATAGTTTCGGTGGTCTTGACGTGAAGCTGTCTAGGGGAATCAAGTTGGCACTTGTGTCAGCTAGATACCTTGCAGCGTCCGCAAGTGTTGGGCCGAGGTGCTACTCATCCGTGCTGACCCGGCCAATTTCTAACGATGTATCCGGATACCTAATACCCTCCAGATTAAAGTGTCTTATCTGTGTATTGCGGATCTCAGCACAGATGGACAGCCTTTAAACCTGGTCTCCAAGGCATAGGTAACTAATGTGGGACTTTGATCACTACGGCTGGTTCGCAAAACGTACGAATAAATCAGGAATAACATAAAACTGATGGTTAATCAGACCTGACCTTCAAGAAGTACAGAAAACCGGGACTAATGAATATTGAACAATCTCTTAAATATTCGGATTTGGTTGGTGTATATTATAAATTCTCCAAGAAACCTGCATCAGCGTTCAAAAAATGAAGATCATTCTTGTACTTGTCGATCTCACGGGGAATTTTTTAACCTTGCAAAATGTTATTTCAATCTATATATGTTTATCTTGTTAGATGCCTATGCGTAAGCGACTTAAGCTCCAAATCTGAAAAAAATAGCAAACACCTAAACTGCTTCTATTCTTCCACTCACGGTTTGATGTATTATGTGTGCAAATAGAAACTCGGTTTTCTTTGGTCAAATTTTTTGGTCAAAGACTATTTATCGAAATGTTCGCCATTACTATCTAAGGTTTTTACTATTCATCAGATAGATGATGAACGACTTTGCGATAGAAACTTGGTCGTTTCAAAGCAAAATATCGAGCCAGTTTTGTAAATTTTCAACTTTCGTGAACCGCTGGTATTTTAAGTATGATGACATCGATCTGAATAAGTGGTTATCAGAGGGAACCAAGTCTGAAGAATATGCGCATGCTGTAAAACTTGAGAGCCTAAGGAGAAAATGAGTTCGTTATTTGATTTTTCTATATGTGGACTATTCCGCCTTCGTTGGCCCGTAAATAGTTTTTTTTCCTCCAGAGCATCAATTAATTTGATCAATTGCGCCTCGTAACGTTCAGCTGTATCAGTTTGACTAGGTTCCAGAGTAAATGATTTCTTTCGAATCCAACCAGACACACAGTAATACTTTCTTATTGATGGCTGGCCTGGATTATCCTAGGGTTTTCTGCGTTTAAGATTTGCGTACAAAATCCACTTTTCATCACCCGTAACAAATAAACATATCGTTTGCATACACATCGTTTTTGACAATATGTGTAGCATACAGTCTTAAAAGAGAATAAAAGCTTGCATTACATTTTTTTTATGAATTTGTACAAATCGGACAGCTGACGATTTGCTCCAACAAAATTAGTGCCAGTATCACTATAAATTTCGTTGCAAACTCCGCGACGATCGATGAATCTTGTCAATGTCCTCAAAAAGTTGTAGGTGTAATAATCAGACATACAACAATGCAAATGTACTTGTACTTCTTTACCGGAATTCGCCTTCACCTAGAAAAAGATCCTCACAATTTAAACTTTCAATGACCACGCATCATCTGAATGAAATGGGTAAGTGTATTCAACCCTTCGCATTGACAAACCACCCATTAAATGCTGAGACAACGAAGGGTTCAGCGGAATGCATCTTATACAAGCCCTGATTATTCTTCTCATGGTTTCTCTTGCTTGGATGACCCAATACTGATATCTTACGATCGTTATCATGAGACTTAAAAACGATTCATGGAAATCCAATAATATTGGCCTTGTCAGTAATGAGTTATTTGGGAGCAATATCGGATGCCTTGTAGAATCGAATGACTGAATTTATCTATGCTGTCCTAGATATCTTGCGTAAACAGCTGCTGGATACGCCATTGTACTCGCATTACAAAATCCATGCAATTGAACACACTCCCCGGCATTTCTACAGTGTTTATATTGCATAAATCCTGTCCATGCCACCGATAAGTGATCGTACCAATCGAACAGTACTCTTCACAGGTTTTGACATAAAATTTATGTATTGTTGCAGGTGCTAACTATACGATGTGATCAAATATTCTGTCGGTTCTCTCGGTTGGTTTGAAACGAAAACTTATCGGTCGATGAGCCCCAACAACTTTGATGCATCTGAATATTCATTCAGCTTCTTTGCCGGTTGCCTGTCTGTATTGGAAACGTATGGTTTGATAGATTAGATGATATTGTGCTTGTTTTAAAAGATTATGCACGTCATGTTTCAAGATGAACAGATTTTTCGGTATCGGCTCCCGTCATTATACCGTATACCTATATACAAGTCGCTTGATGGCGTTTGGTGCTGATGGTTTGATGAGTCTATTTTGGTAATACTTGATCCTCCGCTTATCATGATTCCTCCATACAATTTTTTGAAACTTCATATCGGACTTAGCCACCCAAATTTGTCGATTCATTTTCTCAAGATCACATGTAAAGACAAATATATGCTCTCGAAAACAGAAAAGTATTTCGATCAGAGGAAATTGTACTACTGGATCGACAAATAAATTGTATGTAATATGGGTATTCCACACTGGTATCTCCTGGAATTTCCTAGAGGTCCCGGCTTTTCATACTCTTCCATGAATGCCTTATACAGCTCGGTAAATCGCGAATCTCACTAGAATCATCTCCCCAAGCCGAATATCCGCGTATGGCCGCTTTCCTTGATGAACCCAAATTTAACCATTCATCCTTAAATGACAGTTTTACGGATTCTCTATCGTCAATGTGTCTTTTGGTGGAGACAAGCCAATCTTGACATCGCTACTCATCAGGGGTTAGCTGAAATCGTTTAAGTCAAACAATCCAAAAAATGTGGATGAAGCATCAGAATTCCCAGCGTCCAAACATCGACTCTCCAGCACCCAACTAAAAATAACGTCTTCTACGATTAGACCATTTCTAGCTTCAAATCTATTTACGAGAGTGAGGCGATAATAAATTTCGGTACCAAAAAGTATGTCAGTTATCCCTCTTTTAATATATTTCAGGTCACTAAATGCTGGAGTTCATGCTGCTCATTAATATTTGCAACAAATTCTAAATTGATTTAGACTATTTTTGGTACTATATATAACGTTCTACCGCAAACACCCTTTCGTCATCAGTCGGCCATTGCTTTTACGTATCCCAAGGCTTGCACTCCGTTCTCGATTATAAATGATTATTGAGAAGACGAATCCAAGAGTGCTCGCAGCCTTTTGTAATCATCGAACACATCCTCCACTTTTATTATCCATGTTGGAAGGACCACGTTCGATGCCTTCGATAACAATTAAAACGTGCTGATATTTTGAGTTGCTTCTAACGTTGTAGAAGCCTCTGATCGTCTTTCCGCTGCATCGTTAGACTTCGGCCTGAGATCATCAGCAGTGTGTGGTGCTTCCTTTTATACCTACCACCGTTCTTTGGATCTGTGCATGAACACACATTGTGGTTAAAATTAAAATAATAAAAACACCTTCCTTCAGTTTTGACTAAGCCTCGCCTCTTTTCTATGGCCATCCCTTTGAAGCCCTTCCAGTTGAAGAGCTTATGATCATTGGTTTTGCAGATAGGGGACGCCGACACCTTCATCGTAACAAATGTGTGATAGTTAGGGGTACTTTTGTAATCGCCTTCTTTACCGATGATTTTAGCTACTCTATGGCATCCGTACGCTTCGCCAAAAGCTCGAACAATTCATTAAGTCTTGGAAAACCTTGTTCAACCAATGATCGATAGAAACGTGACCTAGGAGGCATTTGACCTCAAATAAGAGACCAGGTCGCTGGTCCCTTATTTGAGGTCAAATTTTGAAAAGAAAAAAGTGGATTGAATGTGGCCGTAAAAAGGACCAATCAAAGAATAAAATCTTAAATTTTAAATAAAAACAAATTTTAAAATCTTAAATAAATTAGGATGTTTTCGGGGTCGTTGATTATATATTTGCGGTCAGTACTTCATAAAAGTATCCAGGATTTTCCACTAGATTTTCCCCGGGGTTTTCCCCGATGTGTTTACCCGGGGATTCCCCGAGATTTTCCACTAGGTTTTCCCGGGGTTTTCTCCGGAATTTTCCTTTGGGATTTTCCACGGGTTTCTCAAAGAACTTCGCCAGGGATTTCACCGGGTTTTTTCCCAGGTTCTTTTCGTGATTTTCTCCGGGAGCTTCCGAAAATTTGCCGGAGATTTCCCCGGTTTTTTGGAATTTCGGCGAAGCTCCCCGGGGATTTCTTCGATATTTTCCCCGGGTTTTCCCAAGCGATTCTCCCCGGGGTTTTTCTCCGAGATTTTCCCCGAGTTTCTCTCGGAATTTTCTACGTGTTTTTCCCAAGAACTTGCCCCGGGGTTTTTCCCCAGAGATTTCCGAAGGTTTCTCCCCGAAATTTCGACGTGTTTTTCTCTTTGATTTTCCCGGGGCTTTTCTCCGCGATTTTTCCGTAATTTTTTCGGGGATTTCTTCGAGTTTTTCCTCGGGATTTACTCCGGGTTTTTCGCCGGAATTTTCCCCGGGTTTATTCGCTAGAATTTTCCTCGGTGGTTTCCCCGAGTTTCTCCTTGACATTTCGCCAGGGTTTCCCGGGTTTTTCCCTCGAAATTTTTGCAGCGTTTTTCCTCGAAGTTTTCTCTGGGATTTTTCCCGGGGATATTGTTAAAAATATTATAAGGAATTGTAAATTGTATGTTATTTTGCAGCTTAGAGTTTGATTAGGCAAATACAACTTAACCTCTATTTTATATTTCATATATTTGAGTTTGAATTAATTTTTAAACATAATAAAATTTAACATACGGTTTAGTGCAAAATTGTAAGCAAAAATTTGATTCTTTCCTTGAAAACGTGTTGAGCAAAACAAACAAAAGTGTGTTCGTAACGGTAAAAATTAAATAAAAATTACATTTAGGCGAAATATTGAAATATTTGAAAAATTTTAAAATTCAATTTTGTCTTTTTAAAAATTTTCGTCTTTAAAATTTCGGTTTATTTTCGGTTGAATTGGTGTAGTTAAATAAATAAAGGGAAAACTTGCCTTTGTGCTACATATACGAAAGGAAAAGTCAAGAATTTACCAAAGGTCTTGAAAAATGCAGTGAACATTTTTGGAATTCGCAAATTTTTAGTGATAAGATTAAATTTAAATTCCTCGTAATGTTCGTCTTACTCAAGTTTGGTGGAAACCTAATAGTGAACTGGAAAAATGAGATATGCTTGAAACAGTTAAACACAGAGGAGGTAACTTCATGATGTGGGGTGTTTACAGAACTAGGTGATAAACATATTAAATCTTAAGATATTAAATTTTTTATTAAACGGAAGACTTTTTTTCCGTTTAATGTAGGCGATATGTATAAAAGATTACCAATTGACCTAATTCTTTCTTTAGCATAAACTTAGTCGTATAATTGAGCAATTAATACATGATTATTCAAATAAAATGTTTTTTTTGTCTATGGTTAGGTTTTAAAGTTTATTGTTTTTTTGAAACGCACAAATCATTTTTTTTCTTCAATATTTTACCTCTAACCAGCGAACAATTTTTGTATTGGGACTACAAATTAATTCGGCCCGTTTTAAAAAAGTGGCTCTGATTATAGACAATTAAGTGAATATGACGGCAAAAAGAAGCTTGTTCCGGATATTTTTGTATGTTAATTTTTATTTTCATCGTTTTTTTACGATGTTGTATGTGCTAATTTTTTGTTTAAATTGGAAGCTGAAGCACGTCGAATGCTTGTGGAAGCTTACCGTGTCAATCCTCCAACCGATAAATCATGTTGAGAATTGCGTCAACGCTTTAAAAATGATGATAAGCCTCGCTTAGGACAGCCACAAAATTTCGTAGACTGAGCTTGTCGGTATATTGGAGTGACCCAACAAACAGTTTGAGTACGATTGAAATCTATGGGCATGATTCAAAAACAAGGCAATTGAGTCAGGTATGAATTGAAACCAAGATACGAGGAAAGGTGATTTGTTTCTTGCAAGCAGCTGCTTCAAAGGCAAACAAGAAAGGGTTTTTTACATCGGATAGTGACTGCTAACGAGAAGTAAATCTTCCACGACAACCCCAAGAGGAAAAAATACTACGTTTTGCCCAGTCAATCGTTGCCATCGACCTCAACATTAACTCCAAAGACGAACATTCATAGTTCGAAGTTTATGCTGTGTATCTCGTGGGACTAAAGCGGCGTTGTGTACTACGAGCAGCTATACCCTGGCGATTCCATTACGGGCAAGCTGTACAGACTACAATTAATTCATTTCAGCCGTGCATTACGAGAAAAAGGACTGGAATAAGAGGAAAGGCATGACAAAGTTATTCTTCTGCATGCCAACGCTCGCATCACGTTGCAAAAATCGTAAGAACATATTTGGAAACGCACAGGTGGGATATTTTACCACACCCGCTTTATTCTCCGGACATTGCCCCTTCTGATTGTATACTGGTTGTTCCGACGGAAGAAATGGAAAATTGGCTTCAAACTTGGATCGCCTAAAAAGACGAAACGTTTTTCCGAGATGGGATTCAAAAATTGGCTGAGAGGTGCGAAAAAGTAGTAAGCAACGATGGACAATATTCTAATTAATCTGCTCATTCATTTTATTTTAAAATAAGTGCATTTTTAAAATTAAAAAAATGGGCCGAATTAATTTGTACTACCAATAGCAAGGTGTTAAGAAACATAAAATCGAGGTATTAAAAAATGGTTATCAAGATTAGTCTTGAAATGACCTAGAAAAAGTACAATTTAGTTTAAAAATACCAAAAATTTCGATTTTTATCGATCGAAAAATTACGTCAAAAGAGAAGCTTATTTATTTTTACGCCGCAATGACCTTTATTTTTGGAACCTGCGACTACTGTCGCTGGATGGCAACTAACAAAATTAAAAGTGTTTGGACACACATAAGTGGTTATTAATTTATTATAATATGCAATGTTTAGATTAGGCATAATAAATTTATTAATTAATTTTGCACGTCATATCAACAATATAAGTAAAGTTTAAAATATTGTTACGGTGACACCTAGATTAGAATAGAATAAGTTAACTTCATTAATAGTTCAATTGCATTTATGATTTGGTTCAACATTTAGTCGTCATTTCTATACTAACATATTTGCTCGATGCGCATTTAGGATTATTCTGGAAACAAATATTTTGGTATATAAAGGCGTATATTAACGTGGAATGCTGAGTCTTATTTTAAACGTGATACAGCAAAGGTTAAATAGAAAGATTATTAAAGTGATTATTAAAGCGATTATTAAAGTGATAATTAAAAAGTGTGTTATAATTGTAATAATTAATTGTTAATTTTGTTTTGTATAATAAATTGTGTTGTGTAAATAAATTGTGTGAGTTCAAATTTGGAGCAGTTGTATTTATTCACAATCCAGTGATTCGAACCTTGAGTGACAAGGCCAAATCGTAACAATATTAAAAATAAAGTCGTCAGGACTAACATATGACACGTTAAAAACATCCAGTCGCAACATTTTTACTGGTTAGAGCAAGCACTCTACTTACTAAGCTAGCCGCTAGCGAAAGCAAATTACGAGACTACGAAAGCAATTATACGAGATTATGAAACTTATCAAAGAAACACACCAGCTGCAAACATTTAGGGGACATTTAAATATCGATAGTAAAAAAGACATTTGTTTTTCTTAGTGCCATACACCCTTAGACCTGAGGCCTTACTATTGAATTCGACATTCATTTTCGAAGACTATCGTTGTCCTATAGTAGACGAAAGAGGAAAAAAGAAAAATGTATACATTTTTTACGATTCTTTTCTCTTTTGTTTCTACGCTTGCTATAGGAAAACGATAGCCGTCGAAAATTTATTTCGAATTCAATAGTAATGCCCCTGAGTTTTTTCTATGTATTTTAAAAATTATTTGATATATCTTTGTATTGATAAAGAGAACAGAAAATATTCTTCTATAAATAAATGAAATTTAAACATTTTGCAAGGCCTACCAGAGATGTTCATGCAGGCGGACATTCTTACTCAATTGTTGCAAACACAAAGTGCTAAACTAAGTACTAAATTCTCATACAAATTTCGATGTCCCTCTGTACGGACAATGGGTTTCAAAGGATTAATACTAAAAAATTGATTTAAAAATTTTAAAAATTCGCCTAAATGTCATTTTTAGTTTATATTGACCAAAACATACTCATTTTATTTATATTTGATGGCTTAGGATCAATTTAGATCTAACTTCAATATACAGACGTGTGAATTTTGTGCTAAACTATCCCTAAAATTAGTTCAACCTTGACTTGCATTGGATAGAGCACATAATTTTTTATTTTTTTTTTGTAACTATTGCCAAAGGCTTTATTCTTGAATATACGAAACCAACAACAAGTGTGAAATTCTTAAAAACCATATTTTTATTTTTATTTAAGCCTTAATCTATGTTAATACTTAATATCATTATGCATTATTATTATCATTAAATTATTATTATTAACTTAATTTTAGTGTGTTAGCATAGAATAAGTACGTAAGAATGATAATTTTCTTGTATTAAAATGGCATTAGGAATATAATTGGGTACTGGTTGTATAATTGCTAACGCAGTACGAGACAACGATATATTTTGGATTGTTTGCCTTTCCTTGTTACACAATATTGAAAACAAGAAAAAAACTTTTATCCGGAAACTTTTGAATGAAGGAAACAATAACAAAACAACACAATGTGACAATAACCCGACAGTAAATAACCTGACAGTATGATCTGTTTTCAATATTGTGTAATAAGGAAAGGCAAACAATCCAAAATATATCGTTGTCTCGTACTGCGTTAGCAATCATACAACCAGTACTCAATTATATGCCTAATGTCATTTTAATACAGGAAAATTATCATTCTTACGTACTTATTCTATGGTGTTAGCTCAACATGCGTGTAATTAGTAGACTATATTTCTAAGTTAATTAAATCTAGAGGATCTGCTCTGCGAAGCCGTCTATATTTCAGTTGCCTTAGTTTTGATTCCTAGGTCTCTATGGATGTTGTTGTTTCGAATATACCATGGGGCATTTGTAATGCTATACGAAGTATCTTTGCTTGCGTTCTTTATACGATATCTATATTTGATACACGAGTTGAGCTTCATAGTTGGATACCATATGTCCATATGGGGATTAGGATCGCTTTGTATAGTAAAACCTTGCAGTCTAGAGAGAGTTTCGATTTTCTTCCGATTATCCAGTACATTTTTGGAAATTTTATTTTTAATTGATTGCGTTTTTTGTTTTTCCATGTCAATCTTCTATCGAGATGAAGACCGTGATATTTGACGTTGGTTTGTTGAGGAATTGTGGTATTGTTTAATTTTACTGCTGGACATGTATGTTAATTCAGTGTGAATGTTACATGTGTTGATTTACATTCATTCGTCTTTATCTGCCAAGTTTTTAACCAATCTTCTCTTTTGTGTAGATGCTTTTGTATTTTTTCTAGATGCTGTTTGGGGATTTTTGTGCGAAAATAATATAGCTGTATCATCAGCAAAAGTTGAAGTGAAAATTTTTTCAGTTATTGGTAAGTCAGCTGTGAATAACAAGTATAGCACAGGTTCCAATACACTGTCACGGTTAGATCAGTAGTGGCCGTACTTTGTTTCACCAGAGACAATTTAGGCTAAGTAGTTTTCAAAAATTGCATGAAATTGTATAGGCAGTAGAGTTTTAATTTTGTAATTTAATCCTTCTTGTCATACTTTGTCGAAAGATTTCGCAATATCCAAAAAAAAACACCGAGCAATATTTCTTTTCTTCTAAGGCAAGCTTTATTGAATTTACAATTCTGTGTACCTGTTCTATTGTGCCGTGCTGCTCTTTAAATCCAAATTGGTGACTTATTGGCCTGTACGGCGAGACTTGGGTAGCGTCTTTACCTGGCTTAGGAATCATGATAATTTGAGATATTTTCTATTTTTTGGGGAAAGTATCCACATCTTATAATCGCGTTAAAAATATATGTTATATGTTTTTTTGCATCTATCTGGTAATTCTTTGATCATTTTTGCCAGTTATTAGATCATGACCTGGCGCTTTCCTAGGATTTATACTGCTTTGATTACATTTTCGATGCATTTCCATTTAAATATTACTGGATTTGGGTTCGACTCGTCCCTCGTAAACTGTAGTGCGCAGTCATTATTTTGTTCGTTTGGGGTGAACACTTTTTGTAGATGGTTGAGAAGCGATAGCCTTTTCTACGTCACTTCTAGCCCAGTGACCATCTGGTTTCCTTATCAGTGGGTTCGATAGCTCTGGCCTTTTTAAATTTCTTGCTGCCTTCCACAGTGTAGAACAGTTCATTTAGTATTCCTAAATTTTGTTTCTTTCCGTATTGCTTCTCTCAGAGCTTTAATAGCTCTATTTAATTTCCATTTATGCAAAGGAGATTGTTGAAGCTGTCAATAACTTTTGAATGTTACTTGAAAGCCTTATATTTTTCTGGTGTGCGAAGTGGAACATCAAGATGACAATTTATATCTACTATGTTTTTATAGAGAACCCATTTCGTTAGTTTGTTTGTTAAACGTTGGGGTGGTTCAGTTTTTAATGCTTGGGTACTTAGTGTTACTATTATTTGTGAGTGATCTGATGATAAATCATAACAGTCAATGACTTGAGCATTGTTGCGTCCTATTCCTCATATTACACAGAAATCTATTAAATCAGGAATTTTCTTTCTATATGTGGGCCAATATGTGGGATGTCTAGATGATAAATGATCAAGGTTTTTCTCGTTTATTGCTTCGTAGAGTTGCTTGCCTTTGGGTGACGTCAACCTCGAACCCCATTACATATGTTTAGCGTTGTAATTACCCCCTGCTAGAAATTTTATTCCCACTCAGTAAAATAATCGATAAATTGCTGTTTTTTAATTGTCTGTTTCGGTGGACAGTAGACAGCCGATATTAAAAATGTCCCCCATTATTTTATGGTCTCGGTTAATTTATTTACCATGGTATTAATGTTTAGGTCCTCCTCATAAGAATGAACTTTAGGTTTCGGTTTGTTACCTTTTAGAATATTTGCGTAAGAAACACCTGGCTGTGCAAAACAGCTAGCAAACATCTCCAAATTATCATTTTGTGTATTTGCACTCATTGGTTTGGTGACTATTGTAATTTTTGGTAACACGGCCCTCTGATTAAATTGCATATTGAGCATTCGTTGCTCAGCTCTCATTTTAGGGCTTGTTTTTCATTTTGAGTACAGATACACTGAGCAAACCCCTGTAGTTTGCAGTATGATTTAGCAGTTATTACAACGTCTCACAGATCATTGTGAGACTTGTCACACCGTTTAGAGTCGTGGAGTTCACCACAAATAACACAAACTTCATTTAGGGTAGAACTAGGTTCATTTAGTAAGCTTTCGTGTGTCCGTATTCTTGGCACTTTATTCATTGGACTGGTCGAAACCTCTTCTTATAGGTTCTTCGATTACTATTTTACGATGTGGCTCTAGTTCCAAACGGAGCATTGGTTGGTGTACCTTTTCATGGTTTACTATATTACCAAAAGATTAAGGATGGAAAACTTCCGCAGCAAGTGCAGCTTGTATGTCGCTAACATCTACGCAGCTTTCAATACCTCTTAGCACAACAGTCAACCCTTTTTGACATTTTAGCTGGTATCTGTAATATTTTTTACCAACTTCTTCAAAATGTTTAACTAGGGCTCTGAAGCCATCGATTTCGAAGGTTGGAATCTTTGTTTCATTTATATTACGTCTTTTGAGTGGGACGATATAAAATTTAGAATCTGTTAATGTTGCGATGTTACTAACCAGTTCATTATTGGATGCTTCCCTTAAATAAATTGCAGGCGGTTTTCATTTTTCAAATTCAGCGCTGCTTTGGTGTCAACGACCTCTAAACTAGAGAATATGTTGTTAAGAGGTATTTGGTTAACACCTAGTCCAGTTTGTGTTACTTTGCTCTTGCCAGCAAACTGGGCAGATCTTGGGCTACGTTTTCTTTTAGATTGAACCTACCTATCCAATCCCGTTTGCCCTAGATTATTGTCACACTGACCACGGCCACTAGGGTTCGTCGCACTGGGTTCGTTACTATTGTTTTCATTTAGCATTGTTAAACTTGCCGATACATTAATTTTTTCTTCGCGGTTTTGAATTTTATTTTTTAAACTGCGGTACAATTAATTCCGTCAAAGAAGCACTTTTAATCATTGGCATAGGTGTTTTCTTTGGGCTGTGTTGAACTTTGCCAACTTGATTTACACTTGCACTTGCAATATTTATATTTTCTACATGAAATTGGTTCAAGTTTGTTGTAGAATTTGTTCGGCGTTCGATGTTCGAAGAAGTCTTTTTACATTATGTTTACATTATGTTTACATATATTAGTTTTTTGCACCGTGTGTATTTAATTGTAAAACCATTCAAACAATTGAAAAAAAAGATATAACAAAATAAGAAGAACTAACACTGCACTTTTCGTTTGTTTTATTTTACGTCCGAAGCTCACGATAGTAAAATAAAAATTAAAAAATATAGAGCATAGAGCACATAATGACCACAAAAAGCAAGTAGTGAAAATAATACTCCCGCATTAATTGTATAGTTATTATATTATTTTACCCTAATATTTGTCAATCTCCACGGTATTCATCAAAGCGCACAGTAAATAAGAGATATAAAAATCTCATTCATCGTAAATTTCCTGGAAAAAATTTTAATTATCGAGCAATCAAGTTAATTTTCTTTTTCTTCGTTTCATTTTCTTTTTCGAGTCTTTTATATTTTAAGTTATCTTAATTATGTTCAATTATAAAATACCATTATACATACCAACAATAACAGCGTTGAGACGAAATTCACAAATTTGTTTTTGGTCTATGTCATTACAGAGTAATGATAGGGATTTGTTTCGTATTGAAAATTCCATTAACGCGCAAATTTATTTAACCGCACAAAAAGCACAACATCCACTTAAAAGCACACAGTCTAAAACAAAAACAAAAAGCTAAAAGTTTTAGTCTATATAAAAACTTTCCACTTATTTAGCTCATTTATTTTTGAAATTGAATCGAAAATGGGAAATATTTTTAAACTTTTCCTCTTTAATGAAACCACCTTGTTAGTACGAGACGAACGGTACGGTATATACTCGTAAGGTAAAACTCTGTATAGTATGATCGAAATATAACATATAAACTTTTTGAATTGTGGAGTGTAAAAGTTTTTCATGTGGCTGGTATATTTTATTGTTACGTTTTTCTTATTGTGCACTTAAATTTAAATTTGAATGAAACAATTTTTTAGTTTTTGTTTCTATCAAAAATTGCACATTGGTATACCCCAAATGTATTATCACCCTCACAAATAAAATACAAAACAGAAAATTTAACAAAACCTAAATTTTCAGTTCATCCAATCAGCCATAAAGTACCAAAATTGGATACACATAGCGCCATATAATTTTACTGTTATTGTACTCCTGTTTATCTTCAATAGATGCTCGACTTAATCGGCTCCCTCTCATACCACCCGTATCCTATGAACGATAGATTTATATGGATATAGATGCCAGAGACCCAAAATATAAAATTATCGTAATTTTATCCTATTTGAACTAAACACACTCACCACATACCGATAGAAAATTCGTTAGATAAAGAAAATAATGTTGCGGGCACGAACAACAACAAAGTGCAATCAAAATAGCAACACGATAACGCGATACTACTACTATCCATGAACATAATTTCTGACCGACTGTCGAAATGGGCGCAGGGCAGAGATACAGCGCCAAATCAACTTCACCAACAATGTGTAATACCCGTTGCTTGAGTTAGTACAAATTTTGGTAACCGCATGTTAACGGAATATGTAATTGTAAAATGTTATTGTAGAAGTGGAAGGAAACGAGATCACCGAGACAGTGTAAAACAATTCTTGTAAATTCAGACTTTGGGAAGATGTTTACCATCCAGACTAAAGCATCTGATACTGGAATAGGTGCTGTTTTGATACAATAACAAAATGATAGCGAACAAATGATAGCGTGTATGAGAAATTAACATCCACGCAAAGAAAATCTCCGGTCATAGGCAGGAGACTTAAAGTGGTAACAGACTTTGCATCGCTGATATGCAAACTCCAACACCGGAATAATACATTTTCTCGTATACTGTTGAGTAAATTCAAGTCACCCAGCATTCAAGGTTATCCAGCATTTTGGAAGATTAGGAAAAGTGTAGTAGATTATCCCCATAAGAATCCTGACTTTCGTATTTAGGACGGGAAGTTGTATAAATATTATTATTTTGTACAAGATGATGTTGCGTAGAGCTGGGAGTGGAAGCTGTATATGTTTCAGAGTCAGACAGGGTGACAGTTTTATAGTTTTATATGATGATGGGAGGAATGAGCCACACCGAAAAATGTTTTCCTGGTATTTGGCGTACCCTCGACTCTAATTTCAGACACTGACAGCAAATTTATTTCAAGGAAGTTCAAGGACTTTTTGTAATGATATGATGTACAACACTGGTTAAATGCGCACTTGTGATGAAAACATCGATCATACATATTGAGCTTTACGAACAGCAGTTCACGAATCATCAAAGTGTACGTCATTAAGCGTATGGCCAAAACATAAAGCGTTGTAATTAACATACTCTCCTTTATTTTTTATTTATATAACTGCGCTACACATATTTATAATTACATAATTCATTAAAGTTAATTATAGATATAATTTACAAAATTTCTTTCTTTCGTTGCTCGAACCACTAGAGGTTTTTCGTGCAACTACAAATCGTAATATTTGTGTTCTTTCAGATAAAATCTCTAAGACGAGACCATATTTAAATTTAACGATACAGTTTTGTACAAAAAAAAATAGAAAATTATAATAATATTTTAGATTTTATGGTAAAACTAATTATAATATTGGATTTTACTTTTAATTATAAAGGTTATTTTAATAATATTGTCTTCTTTTAAATATGCTAGTAGTTTATTCTTAAATATATCGGAGTGAAGTTTCTGCCAAAATAACAAAATATACACTGTGACCTATAAGTACTTAGAATTGAAAAACACTCAAATATTGAACATTCATAATAATATCTGAAATTTTTTAATAAACACAAATATTTTTACCATAAGTATTAAAGATTTAAGTTTTGTGAAAAGTTTTGAGTGAATTTTATAAAATGAGATTTTTTACAACAAAACACATTACGAATCGCACAGAGATGGTCGAAGTGGTTGTGAACTAGTAATTTATGTAAGAAACAAATCTTATTTATTCACATGCTCGGAAATCTCTGAGATTTTATTTGAAAATATTTAAGTCGGTTCGCAATTAGATTCCGTTGATTTGATTTTTCTGTTTAGAAACCAATCCTTTTAGAAAGTTGTTTGATATTTCATAGAATTTCTATTTTTAATAGATCTTATCTTGTTAAAAAAGAGTTTGAGCATTTTTTGAAATATAAAATTTTTTAAATTTATAAATATTTGTGATTATGTGTAGAATTTTCAAATTTCATGATATCAAAACCTTTCGTTCAAAACCTTTCAAAACAAAATATGAAACTTATGCTTGAAACACATGCTCATCATATAATCAAAGAAAATATATGAATTCCAATTTCGTCGCTATTCTTTCGTTTTTTCGCAGTCAGACATCAGAAAAAACATTATTATCAACAAAATTTGTCTGACACGATACGTGTCATATTACATTCAACGATGTTCTGTCTCGAATAACAAAAATCTCAGAAATTTCCGAGCATGTGGATAAATAAGATTTGTTTCTTACATAAATTTCTAGTTCAGAATCACTTCGATCATCTCTGTGCGATTCGTAGTGTGTTTTGTTGTAAAAAATTTCGTTTTATAAAATTCACTCAAAACTTTTCACAAAACTTAAATCTTTACTACTTAGTGTAAAAATATTTGTATTTATTGAAAAATTTCAGATATTATTATGAATGTTCAATATTTGAGTGTTTTTTCAATTCTTGGTACTTATAGGTCACAGTGTATATTTTGTTACTTTAGCAGAAACTTCACTCCGATCTTAAATATGGCTATGGTTGTTGCATTTTTAATTTCGGGGGCAGTTTATTGAAACCAGTTAATCCTCTGCAGAGTACATTATTTCTAGTTGTTAATTCCTATCTGAATAAGTCAACACGGAAATCGTTTTGACGCCGTGTACCATAGGTGGCACCGTTCAGCAACCGTAACAAGCTGATATTGGTGTTTAATTAAAATATTTTTAATTTTATATTTAGTAATAATGAGTTGTGCTTTGTTAATCATTGTTAATGTATATAACTCTTCGAATAGTTTGGATGTTGGATATAAAACTCAAATTTTTTTGATATATTTTGTTGATACTGTTGTTTTGGCAGCATGTATTTAATTCTATTTAATTCTTTAACACATTACCATATATCATAAATTTAGTTTTCTCGGCATTTAAAATAAGATGGTTTTGCGCAAACCATAATTCGAAACAGTTTAGGTCGTTTTGCATGCTATCGCATAAGTGTTGAACATTTCTTGCAGAATATGTTATGACACCATCATCAGCATATAGCTGCAATTGCCCTTCCAATGGTAGCTGAAACATATCATTAATATAGAAATTAAATAACGTCGATCCCAGAATAGAGCCTTGTGGAACTCCTTTGTTAGTAGTTCTGACGTCATTATTATCTCCATTGGCCGATACAAAATGCTGCCTATTTGTTAAGTAAGACTTGAATAATTTCAGCTGAGTTGCATCAAGCTCAAGTTTTTTCATTTTAATCATTAGAATATCATGGTGAATGGTGTCAAATGCTCTGCGTATGTCCAGAAATAAACATGCACATGTCTTATTTTTACCATTTCATTACTTAAATAATGCGTTAGATTCAAGCAAGCGGCCAAGGTGTTCGATTTAGGAATAAACCCAAATTGGTTCTTTGACATTACGTTATTTTCATATAAGAACTGCACAAATCTATACAAAATATTTCTTTCAAACACTTTGGATAATGGTGGAAATATGCAGATGGGTCTATAGTTATTAATTAATACTTGGTTACTTGATTTGAACACGGGGACAATCTTACCTAGCTTTAAGATATTTAAAAAAAGACCAGTTGAGAAACATTCGTTAATATATTTTGCTAAGGTAACCGCAATTTTTTCACTAAAGCAGCATTTGTCTCTAATAACCCGCTCAAAAATTATTTAGACAATCGAAGGCTGGTGAGAGCTCAAAATTCGACTCCTCATATTACGAGTGATGAATTATTTAACAGTTTAACAACAACGTTTGTAAATTAAAAGATTTCGTGCGATATTGGTAGATTTCATGCTAATGACTTACAGATATTTTACAGATAGATGTTTTGCATTGATGAAATATTGCTATTTATCAAAATTTCTTCCGATGGAGATGCATGGAACGAAACTGACGTGAAATATTTACTAAAAAAATCCTAAGTAAAAATTGTGTGTGTATTAGTGGATATACACAAAAAACAAACATTTAGGCGTAAATAATTTTTTAAAATTGTTTAGAAAATTTCACCATAAAATAAACATATTGTAAATTTTCAATACGTATATCTCCAAATTCTACCGTACCAATATGCTTAAAATACCATTAATTAGAAAACAATTAATAATGTGATATAAAAACATTATGCTATACGAGTATATCGTAACAAGATAAACTTAAAATTAAATTAAAGTTTGTTGAATTTTTAGATTTCATAGATACACTAGTCAAAATTTAGAAAAATGCTCATCAATCTCGCCATGCATTTATGATACTAAAATCCAATAAACGTAGTGATTTTAAGAATTTTGTCATAGTTCTGGCATGGGCAAATATGGCCCCGAAACGTGGGAGTTATAATTTACAGAATTTTGCCATTCAAACGATTACTAATCGAGATTTTGCCCGGTTCTCATCGATCCCGTTATGTTTTCCAGAACGATATATCAAATGCCAATGTCCATGTTAATTTTCAGAATTTTGTCATAGTTCTGGCATGGGCAAATATGGCCCCGAAACGTGTGAGTTATAATTTACAGTATTTTGCCATTCAAACAATTACTAATCGAGATTTTGCCCGGTTCTCATCGATCCCGTTATATTTTCCAGAAAGATATATCAAATGCCAATGTCCATGTTAATTTTCAGAATTTTGTCATAGTTCTGGCATGGGCAAATATTGCCCGGAAACGTGTGAGTTATAATTTACAGTATTTTTGCCATTCATACGATTACTAATCTCGATTAGTATTCGTTTGAATGGCAAAAATACTGTAAATTATAACTCACACGTTTCGGGGCCATATTTGCCCATGCCAGAACTATGGCAGAATTCTGATAATTAACATGGACATTGGCATTTGATATATCTTTCTGGAAAATATAATGGTATCGATGAGAACCGGGCAAAATTTCGATTAGTATTTGGTTAATGGCAAAAATACTATAAATTATAACTCACACGTTTCGGGGCCATATTTGCCCATGCCAGAACTATGACAGAATTCTGAAAATTAACATGGACATTGGCATTTGATATATCTTTCTGGAAAACATAACGGGATCGATGAAAACCGGGCAAAATCTCGATTGGTAATCGTTTGAATGGCAAAATACTGTAAATTATAACTCACACGTTTCGGGGCCATATTTGCCCATGCCAGAACTATGGCAGAATTCTGATAATTAACATGGACATTGGCATTTGATATATCGTTCTGGAAAACATAACGGGGTCGATGAAAACCGGGCAAAATCTCGATTGGTAATCGTTTGAATGGCAAAATACTGTAAATTATAACTCACACGTTTCGGGGCCATATTTGCCCATGCCAGAACTAGGGCAGAATTCTGATAATTAACATGGACATTGGCATTTGATATATCGTTCTGGAAAACATAACGGGATCGATGAAAACCGGGCAAAATCTCGATTGGTAATCGTTTGAATGGCAAAATACTGTAAATTATAACTCACACGTTTCGGGGCCATATTTGCCCATGCCAGAACTATGACAAAATTCTGAAAATTAGCATGGACATTGGCATTTGATATATCTTTCTGAAAAACATAACGGGATCGATGAAAACCGGGCAAAATCTCGATTAGTAATCGTTTGAATGGCAAAAATACAATAAATTATAACTCACACCACACGTTTCGGGGCAATATTTGCCCATGCCAGAACTATGACAAAATTCTGAAAATTAACATGGACATTGTCATTTAATATATGTTTCTACAGTATTGAATCTGTTGTCAGTTCTTATTTGGAAAAGGAGTGTAAATTCTATCTAAATTACTATCGTTTTTCATATCGGAGTGAACTTTTACTTTAGTTCTTCTCTTTCACCATCACCATATTTTATTTCCCCATTTGTAATTAGATGGTGTTTGATGATTCAATAAAATTATTATATTGGTAAAAAGATAAGTTGATGGTGGATGGTTAAAAAATTAAATTGATATTTTATACGGCTAACATAGAAACATAGTGGGATCGATGATTTGGCAAATTTGTTGGTAAAATTTCCAGCAGAGTTTAGTTGTAAATGTTTTTTAGGTTTAAATTTAATTTAAATTTTTTAATTCGTTTGTATCAGCTAATTTCCATATTTTTTTGTAAAATAGGAGTTTCTCTAAAATATCTTCTCGCCTAAATGTTCGCTTTTAAGACTATTTTCACTAACACTAGTATACATAGGATTTCGTTAGGAAATATTTCACGGCTGTCTGTAGGAGTGTGAAATTTTTCCTAAACCATTCCTAAAAAAAATTTACGCTTAGGATAGATTTAGTAAATATTTCACGCGCATGGAACGAATTGGAATTTCTCGGGTGGGGCTTGATAACGTTAGTATATGTAACAAGTGATAATTTTTTGAGTGAGTGTATATACAGGGTTATCCAATTCGAGGTTGATAAAGTAGAAATCTGTATACCGACATCTGTCAAAGATAAACGTCAAGTACGCTGTCATTTATTTGGTTGACATTCTGCCATTTAAGAATATGGAGCATTTAACAATCGACCAACGCGTTAAAATTATTAAATCTGCTGATGCTGATTTTTCGAACAAAATTTTCTTCAGTGATGAAGCTCATTTTTCGCTTGGTGGATACGTTAATAAGCAAAACTGTAGAATTTGGGGCTCAGAAAATCCACAATTGATTGTAGAGAAGCCATTACACCCGGAAAAAGTCACTGTTTGGTGCGCATTGTGGTCTGGTGGTGTGATTGGGCCGTATTTTTTTGAGAACAACCATGGACGAACCGTTACCGTCAATTCTGAGCGTTATGGTCGCATGTTAACCAATTATTTTTTTACGAAAATCGAAGATTATGATCTTGACGATATGTGGTTCCAGCAGGATGGAGCAACCAGTCACGTAACACGAGCAAATCGAGATCTTTTGCAAGAGAAATTTCCTGGACGTTTGATTTCGCGATTGGCTGACGTCAATTGGCCTCCAAGATCCTGTGATTTAACGCCTTTGGATTTCTTTTTGTGGGGCTACGCGAAAGATCGTGTTTACGCAAACAATCCTCAAACTCTTGACGAATTGAAAACTAATATTCGTAAGGTAATGGCCGAGATACCGCCCGAAATGTGCCGAAAAGTCATTGAAAATTACCTCAAAAGAATCAAGGCCTGTAAGAAGTCCCGTGGAGGACATTTGAATGATATCTTGTTTAACTAAAAATGGCAAGGATCAATCTGTAAAATGAAATAAAAATTACAATACATTCCGAATATTTTGTGTGTTTTTTTTAAGTTTACTTTATCAAGCTTGAATTGGATAACCCTTTATATGAGTTGTATATTGGAAATGGTTTTACACTCGATTGTTTTGATACTTGGTCAGGAAAACTTTCTTTCAGCCAGATTACTGTTTGGAGAAAATTTTCATTGTTGCAGTAGGAGTTTAGTGTGCGGCATTTGCCTCAAATTGGCTTGGGTAATGGTAGATTTTCTTCTATAGCGGCAGTGCGAATCGATCATAAACTCTAATCGAGTGAGTATAGTCCGCAAACGTCGAATTCGTTTGCTTGGAATATACGTTCGCGGCGGATGCATCGATGTCAGCCGAAAATCGGAAGGACCACGATATCATTTTGATTGTATTCCGCCTATAAGAATCCATTTATGGTCGATAAATAAAATTAAGAGTAGTATTAAAGTTACTTTCCCGTGCTTGTTTGATTGTGAATTAGCAATACCAGTCGAACAGCAGGGGTAATGCACATGTGATAAATACAGGGAGCCACAAAGAGACCATTCTAGTATGAATGTTTAATAGCTTTTTAATAACGTTTTTTTTTTATTTTTTTTTTTCAAAATTTTGTAAAGAATACTTGGGAAATTTATAATGGGACGATACACAACAGAGCAACGAATAAAAAATTATTGAATTTCGAAAATTTTCAACGTGTACTGGAGAGTATGCAGAATAGTAAAAAAACGTCAACATTGGCCACAATAACAATGTTCTATAATATAAAATTCAGTTTGTGCAAGAGATTTTGCCATTTCGCTACTAGAAAAAATTCCGATTTCATTCACAACATAATAATGAGTGATGAAGCCCATTTTCAATTAAATTGCTTCGAAAACAAGCAACACTGTAGGTTTTCGTAACCGAAAATCCAAAATCTATTCATCAGCGACAATTACACCAAGTTTTTGTGAAGAAAAGATCTTTCGCCAAAATTTTTGGAAAATGAAGTAGGCGCAACAGTTATCATCAATGGTGGTCAATATCAAAGTCGATGCAAAATTGTCCAGAGCTCTAGCTCCTTTATACTACAAGGGACACAATGACTATATTATGAGACATTTTTGGACCGCAAATTATTTCGAAAAGAAGCAATGTCAACTGGCAAGTTCACCAGATTTAAGCGCTCCCGACTATTTTATTTGGGCTTATCTGAAAGAATGAGTGTACGTCAATAAACCAGCGATGTCATTGCTAAACGAGCTAAAAGCAACATTTGAAATGAAATCCTGGCCATAAGATCTGAAATTTTGAAAAAAATATGTGTTACAAAGAGCTCGAATATGTGAAGCAGATATTGCCATCACTCTCGAGATGAAGTGGAACAGATCGTGAAAATTGATAGAGCAAATTAAGGTAAGGTGACTGAAGCTGAGCGATGGTGTCTAAAGAGAGAGAGAGCAATTGAAGAAGGGTGACTGAAGAAGAGCGAAGGCGACTAAAGAGGAGAGCAAACGAAAAAGACCTAACGGCGATGGTCTCCAAGGTCATACAGGTTAGTTGTATATCTTTATCATAATTTAAATGTTGTTATATGTTCTTACACTTGATGACCTTCAGGGACAGAGACTAATAAATGATTTTACAAAACATTTTTTTTAAGTTCTGCGATGATTTTTGGTTGTTATATTTTTATTATTTATTATTTCTCATTTTTCTTCTTACACAATATGATTTTGAATCTGATTTATATATTCGGAATTCCTGGTTGTTTTGGTCTTCTTTCTGTATTATTATTAGTTTATTAAAGTCACGGTTCGGTATGATTGAGTACCGATTTTTTTCCTGTGTCGGAGTTCTCGACAGGCTGGATCTGGATCCATCACTTCAGCACAGGGTTGGTGTTGGCACCGCAGGGTCGGAGTGGTGAATTAATTATATGTGTTCCATTTTGGGGTGGGCCGTAAAAGGTACAGGGTCTCCCCATGGCACTCCGGCAGTTTGAGCAAGTGGTTGGAGTATGTAATTGGGAGATCTTTTAGTGGTCTCTCCGAGTGAAGAGAGGCTTTACCTGTTATTGAGATGAGCCCACCATTTTATGCCTTTTCATTGTAGTAGGGCGTCATCTTATTACACAGGCCTGCGCTTATGTATGGTTTTGATAGGTCATTCGGCGGTCTTTTCAACAGACAATGGGAGATTTAGCCATGTCCGACCAAGAGAGCTGGTTTATGATTAGAATTTTTCGTATCCCCAAACCTTGATTAATTAATTCTGGTTTGAGTATCACGTTTTATTCAAATAGAGCATCATGTCTACAAACCTCACGCCTGCGTCACTGAGCTTTAACCGACAATGGTTTTTGACCTAGATCGGCCAAATGTTGGATGTTACCGGGTTTGGATATTTGTATATAGTATCGTAGATCTCGAATAGACTGCCACTTCCAATATGTGGCAGTCTATTCGAGATCTATGATTGTATACTTGTATGGTAAATGAAAGTCGCGTGTTGGCTCCATTAGTAACAATCTATATGTAGAGAATCAAAAATGATTGTTTTTGGGTGTACTATACAGAAGGAGCGATCTCACTGCGAATTAAAATTTTTAGTAAAGTCTTTGAGATCATGGAATTTAAAAATCAATTAGTAAATTCACTGGAGATGTTCTTATTAATTTTCCTTGGGCTCTTATTTTATAAATTTTCAGTGACCTGTAACACTTTGAAACAAAATTTAGTAAAATTAGACGAGAATTGGAAAGTGTTTATTAAACACGCCGAGAATGTAAGGAATTTTAATGATTTTAGAATATTAAGCTTACCTGTCCAAATTTACAAAAGAATTTATCACACATATGCTGAATGCCAGATGGTATATAACGTTAATTTGTCATTATATTGTTACGTCAAGAAAAAAGCAATACAATTGTTTATCTTAGAAAAACGGCTAAATTATAACAGCAAACCATAAACAAAGGAACGAAAACAATCTTGCTTTTGTCTTTATTACTTTGAGTTTTTCTTCTGTGCTGTTATCTTTAGCCAGGAAAAATAAAAACTCAACACAAAAAAGTCTTAAACCGAAAAAGAAATAAAACCAAAACGTTATAAAAGAAAACCTTCCTCTGTGTACATAATTTGGTTTCCATTTTTTTTTTGGTCTCTTTGGCTGGTTAAACTAGATAAATGTTTTGAGCTTTATGTCTTTTTGCGTTTTCCTCCCAAATAAAAAAAAAATGCTCAGCTGAATAAAAGCGCTTATATCTACTTAGATTTAATACATATATATACACACACTGTATACACATATACCCTATGTGCGAATAAAAGTAATTCATTTGAAGAAAGGTTATCCCATAAACCACCACACAAAACACAAAGAAAAAAAAATCTCAAAAATTCAGAGTTAAGTGCTGAAAAAATTGTTATATATATGTAGTGTACATAACAAGAAATCATGTCTCAAATGAACAAAAATTAATTACATAAAACATAAATTAAGCACACAAGGACTTCTTGTGTTTCTTCCTTCATCCTTATACTCTTGTTGCTACTATTAGTGTTTTTGTGTATAAATAATATTACGGTTCCCACCTTTTTCCCCACTCTACGCCTTCTACACATAATTTTCTTGCTCCTTATCATTAGAGAGTCATTATATAATGATGCTACTGCCGCTGCTCTAGAAAATCCTTATCGCTCATAATTAAAAATATTTTAATCAACAACTACAACGAAATTCTTCACTGGAGTGACTAAAATTTATATGCGGTATAATGAAAGTTAGTTAAAATTTTTAATATAAATTGAAACAAAGGTTGAATACCGGTTTGGGTTATAATTATATCCGACGGTCTCCAGGATATTGGCAAAATACGAGTAATGTAAATACAGTTTACACTGTCTAGCTAATATTTTTCGGTTGTTGGATGAGCATCTATTTCAACTCGCTTTATTTTCCCATGAAACTATATACTTTATTGGTTTAGACCAGAAAATAGCCAACAGAAATTACTAGCGACGCCTAAACACAATTACGACGAGTTGTACCCGACTTATATTTCAGTTGAAAATTAGAAATAAATATCTCATTTTCGTAATTCCTTATTTATAGTCTATATCGACCAAATTCGAAAATATTGAACAGTGTACTGTGATTTTAATTTGAAAGTTCTTGCAGTTCGAAATTACCGTCAGGTGGTACTAACACAGCACGATGTTTAAAATGTTCGACTTTTTAAAATTTTCAAAACACCATGCATTAAATCACTCACAAAAAATAAATGAAACAACTTTTTTTCATAAATTGGGAGATCCCAGTGATTTTTGACGAAAATCGGTGTAAACCTGATAAATTTGGTGCGGGAATATTAAACTTCATATAAAATGAGACTTTATCACTTTATGTGTTTATCAATTCTAGCTTTATTTAAAAAATGTTCATGTTATCCGGTCACACATTATGCTAAAGAAGCTAATGTGCTGACCATACAAAAAATATTCCAGGTGTAGAAAGCGTTGTAGTGCTCGCTGTCGAGAAACTCCGAGCAGATCCAATTGATTCTCTTTGAATGGTAAATGTGTTCTATATCGGTGATCTTTACATCGCTTGAAGGTGTGCTTAAACAGTTTTTCGCATGAAGATTCCTCTAGCGACCAGATTTTACTGTCTTTCGGAACCTCTTCAAATTCCCAGAATTTCTCCATATTTGCTTCTGTCTTATTAATCGTATGAGCTGCTACGATCTGCTGTTGGATTGTACTTTGTGAAAGGCCAGAGATTATCCCAAGCTTGTGCTTAAGTCTGCCTCAAATTATTCGGTTCTGATTTCATAGGTGAAAAGAGACGAATATGAAGCTGCTTCAAAGAAGCACAGTGTGGAAGGCCGGATTAGATGACGAAGAGAGAACTTTCGAACTAGTACAAACTGAAAAAAATAAAATAAAAAATAATCACATTAAGAAAAACCATATTCGCACTTTAAAATAAAATTTAAAGAAAAAACACTAAGGATTGTCTTGTAACATTTGGGTATTCCTTCAAAAATGCTAACCATCTTTAGTTGTACGACCAAAGCAAGCTCTCGTAGGCTTTCGAAATAATATCAGGTCGGCGGCAAGAAGACTCCAAAATAGCCAAAATTCCAACAACCTTTCTTTGGAATATGTCATTCGCTAGCTCAATATATTGCAACGCAGCTTGTATTATAAATGAAGCCAAAATATTAGCTTACGCATGCAGCATACGCATCCTGGGTCGTAACATCGTATCTACAAATCGGCCTCTATATCAACGAAGCAAGCTATCGCTATAAAGCATCATGAGTTTAAATACATTATTGATCAATGATAAATGTGCAAAATTCCTTCTCTGCAATTATAACATCGCGGATCGGATCAGGTTATCAATATAAGGTGCAAAACAAAATAAAATATCTAGAAAGCGCGGTAAAGACCAGTAGTAGCTGTTAGTAGTCAATCTTCGACATTAATATCACGAGACAGCCAAAGCTATAGGTTCTAGTATATCAGAAATGACCTGAGCAACATCGATTTGGGAGTCGGACACATTCTACGCTCCCAAAATCGTACCATAAAATCAGCATCTATTTTATGGTACGATTTTCGGGAGTTGGCACCTTCATTAGACCCTCATGGGGGGGGGGGGGGCTACTACTCTATCAAGAGTAGTAGCTACTACTCTTAAGCTCTCCATCTTGTAATGGTTTTACTTAACAAATATTTCCTAAACGTATGTTCGTCAACATATTGTCTACGTTTTCTACAGGTTAATAATAAAGCACACATTTTGGGATGAAAAGTCAAAATTTTTTATTGATAAGGAAAACTGGTTCTATGCCATTTATGTATGAAAACCAATTTGTTGTCTACCACGGCTTTGTCTACAGGCCTGCATCCGAACATTAAAATTTTCGATGACTTTTTCCAATAACAGCGGATTAGTTTTTAGTTTAACAACTTGTGGATGATAAGCATGCACCCTACCTTTCAAATAACCCCACAAAAAATATCAAGTGGTGTTAAATCAGGGCTTTTTGGTGGCCAAAGAACTACACAAGAAACGGCTTGATACACGACTTGTGTTTCATGTCACTCCGTCTTGTTGAAACCAAAGGTTGTTAACACACATTTCATTCAATTTGGACCACAAAAAACAGTTAGCCAGTTAACAGTTGCGATAATGTTCCCCATTCACTGTAAGGGCATTTTTCCCAAAGAAAAACGGTCCAATGATGCCACCAGCCCATAAACCACACCAAACAGTGACTCTTGAACAGTGACTATTGACGTACCCATTAAGATGAAAATGAGCTCCATCACTAAAGATAATTTTTGGTGAAAAACCTTCATTTTTTCAAGCATCCAATTAACAAAACAACGACGATTTAAATGGTCAAGTGGCTTCAATTTTTGAGTTAGTTGAATTTTTTATGAATGCACATGAAGAGAGCATACAAAATGCGTCATAATGTGATTCGTGAAATGTTTAGTACTCGTACTTGTGAACGATGACTAGTTGATGTGTTTAGTTCATTACGAACACTTTCACTAACAGCGTCCACTGCATCAGGAGTAGAGTATGAACTGGATGAACATGTTGATACGGTCTATGTCCTTCAACTGAACCACTTTGTCCAAAACGATCAATTATTTTCCAATCACACGGAAAAAATAGTTGCTAGGTTAGGTTTCAGTGGTTGACAACTTAGGCCATTTTTGGCCCATTGTACCACGCATTCACGCTACATCATTAACCTATTCACCTACTCACACAACTACAGTATTACCACCTGCACATTGCAAGTTCCATGTCAACCTGTACATTGGCATGAACGGTGGGTTGGCGCTGAATTCTGCACTCCATCAGAGGGTCTTAGTTGTGTTTATTAACATCACCGATCGTAATCGATGATGAAAATTCGATTTGCATCTAGCTTCTGATGGGATTCGAACCCAGTACCTCTCGGCCCAAGTGCCGAAACTTTAACCACTGCACCACTTGTCCGGTTAAAAAATAGTTGCTAAGTAGAAGAATTTTGTAATTAAAATCAAGAAAATTTTGCTTTGAGTTTCAACTAACAGAAAAATTATCTTAAGTGAAGAAATTTGATAATAAAAACAATGATCACAGTTTTACATCAAATTTAAAGTAATTTCAATAAACGTTATTACAGGAAACCCTCCAAGAACACGATTAATTCGTTCCGTGTTCATTAAAACCGTGTTGTTCGAGACTGCAAAAAAGAAAAGAAAAAAAATGTTACGTTATATTTTTAGTTTTTTGTTATGATCTACAAAAAACAAAACTACAGAGGATAACGAAAATCGTGTTGTTTAAAACCGTGTAATTTGGAAAAAATGGGTATCCGCGTTATTCTAAACCGTGTCCTTCAAATACCGTGTTTATAGTGGGGTGTTACCTGGTTTTTATTTGTAATTAATTAACACTCACTATATTTTTGCTTATAATAAATTATTGATTATTTTATTATTTATAAATTATAAGTATAATTATTATTTACGATTCGTTTACAAAATGGTTGTTGTGTGTGAACCTTTGTTCGAAGCACTTTCACTTTTATTATATGTAAGAGACTGTGTCTCTTTTGACTTCTAAAACGCGACTAAACTTTTCGTTTCTTGTTCCTACTTCATGTCTTCCTTAAATCTCGATACTAATCGATAATCGATTAATATCGAGGTTCGCGAATGTAGATGGCAAAATAGCTATATTCAGCAAAACGAGCAATGCCTCGTAATTAAGCGGCGCGGTGTATAATTAGTTTTGCTACGAGGAGTGCCACGAAGTGAAAAGGATTTTTCTGTTTGAGCCGCTACATGTTCTTGGAGAGTTACCTGTATTTTGTATGAAAAAATTACTTAAATTTATTGCCAAATTGAATTAAATGTAGCAGATGTTTATTAAGTTTGTAAAATAATTATCTTGGTTTAAGCAAATGTGGTTCTAAATCTACAATAGTTTGCTAAATATTATTAAATAACTTCTTTGTCGAAGGAACCCTTTTCTACGTCTATGTCAACCAAACCTCTAACTTAATTTACGATGTTGTTGTTTTTGAGCGATTATTTTCATAATAAATTTGTACAGTCAAAATGTGTTCTTGTGTTATTAGCAACTCCCTGATGATAAGTTTCATATCTTTGACTTTTCATATGTCAAACAAATCTTTAGTTAAGTACTAAAATTCATCGATTGAAAAAACACAAGTGGTGAATTGCATACATTGTCTACAAGTGTATAGAATACACTGTGCTAGTTGAAAATGTGACAAGCTGGGCAGCCAGGGGGTAAACCTAATTCGAGTACCTTCAGCTCAATGGTGCTAGTCCCATTTTAAAGTTAGTCCCCATTTTTGAGATATCGCATTTGAAATGTTTTGGCTCTGAGTCAAAATATACTCTCATTTTCACGTTGATAGCTCTTGAACCATTAAGATTTTCGTTATGCTTTCTCCAGCAAAGTTGTTGCGCAAGTCAAGACCAACAACGCTTTGCCGAACATATCAAGACCGAAAAACCACATCTAATTTTTTTGTTTTTGATTTAATTTCGACGAAAAATAATGTTTTTATCATTTTTTATCATTTTGTTGAATTTAAATCGAGTAGAATCGATCGAATAAACATCGCATAGACAAATATAGATACAATAGAAACTATTTAAGACAAAGTTAAATCAATTCAGTTGATTTTATGATGCTACTGAAGTTAGCCGAAAATTTCAGCCGAAAAAAAACCTGCATTGCCGACATACTTTGTTTCAGGTGGTAATAAAAAATTCTGTTGTATGAGACGAAAATTACATGTAATTGAAGTTGGTTGTAAATTTTCATCAAAATTTTTTTTGAAAAAATCAATATTACATAATTCAGATGTTTAATGGTAATATGAACTAGGTGAAGTTAGACCAATTCGTAAACTGTTGGATAAAATATATATAATTTGTCGTGTTAGAGGGCAACGAATTTGAGTGTTGGCACTAACAGTAAATACTTGTCCCAAAAATTAGGCCATATTTTATGTAGCATATGGGATCCAGCTATTTACGAAGTGGTCTAACTTCATCCGGTCCAAATTTCCACTTAACATGCGACCAGCTTTTAATTTATTTCACTATGATGCTACATAAAATATGGCCTAATTTTTGGCACAAGTATTTACTGTTAGTGCCACAACTCAAATTCGTTGCCCTCTAACACGACAAGTTATATATATTTTATCCAACAGTTTACGAATTGGTCTAACTTCACCTAGTTCATATTACCTATTAATCATTCGAATTATGTGATATTGATTTTAACAAATTTTTTATTAGGCGAAAATTTACTACCAACTTCAATTACAAGTTGGTACATGTAATTTTCGGCTCATACAACAGAATTTTTTATTACCACCTGAAACAAAGTATGTCGGCAATGCAGGTTTTTTTCGGCTGAAATTTTCGGCTAACTTCAGTAGCATGATTTTATGGTGATTTTTCCTAAACAAAAATGCTAAAAAATTAACATTTTTTTCTCTTTGACAAAACAATGGCGTGCCGTTGCGATAGTGGATAAAAATCCTGGATTTTTGGATACCATCGTTTTAACCAATTACAGTGTTTGTTGGATAATTTAAGTGATGTAATTGGTTAAAACGATGGGATGGAAAAATCCAGGATTTTTATCCACTATCGCAACGGCACGCTCTCTCTTTGTCAAAGAGAAGAAAAATGATAATTTTTTAGGATTTTTTTTTTAGGAAAAATCACCATAACATCAACTGAATCGATTTAATTTTCTTTTAAATAGTTTATTCAATCGATTCTACTCGATTTAAATTCAACAAAATGATAAAAATTTGATAAAAACAGTGTTTTTCGTCGAAATGAAAAGCAAAAAAAAATTAGATGTTGTTTTTCGGTCTTGATATATTCGGCAAAGTTGTTGGTCTTGACTTTCGCAACAACTGCCGCGTTTTTTTATAAATTTCGAAAGATCTCGATAGATTGTATCCAGATGTTCTTAGTGTATAAAGCTAAATGTGCATTAATGCTGTATATTTTGATCAGAAATTAGTTTTTAATTCACATTCATTGTTTTCAATTACACAACGCACTAGTTGTATACCAAAATCCTGATTTTTATACAGATGAGTTATCCAAATTTCAGATTTCCCCTTTCAAAAATTAAGAGGCAATTTTTAGTACCTCCACCTTTCTGTTTTAGTACAATAAATAACTATCTTTATTCAAATCTAGTATGCTTATTAATAATTGCCAAAACATATTTGACAGTCAAAAGTCGGGTTTTATCTTTGATAATAAAAAAAAACGGAAATGCAAATAATTAACAAAACTGTGAGTATTTAATTTATTATTTTAATTTCAAACAATTTATATTTTAATGAAAATATGTAATTATTTTTATTTACAATTACAACATGTAGGAACGGAAAACTTGGGCCACGAACGAAACCAAGGCATTGTTGTACTGCTACAAACTTCGAATAAACGAATTTGTTCATGTGAGAAAAAAAAAATTTGCTTACCAAAATTTGGTAGAAGATTTGTTGGCTATGGATGTACTGGTAAATATATTTTTAACTATTCCAAACATGGATATACCTCTAACATATTGCTTTTTTTAATTTTAGGAATCAGAAATAAATGCCACTATGGTGGAAACAAAAATTAAAAATTTAATCAAAGCGTTTAAATCAGCTAAAGACAATGAAGAGCAAACGGGGGTCGCTCCAAGTATAATCCCATTTTACGAAGAATTGGATGAAATTTTAGGACATAGACCGATAATTTCAAACACCAATAAAATTTCATCACTACAAGTCAATAAACATCCATTGTTAAAAACCCTTCCACAGTCATCTTCAAACCAATCTTCAACGTCTAATTTTAATTCAAATTTGTCTAGCTCTTCATCCACTTCCACCAGCTCCCATCAAACAATCACAAACTTACTAATCCTGCCGAATTCTCTATCCAGTTCTCCATCTTCTTACCAAACCACTACAAAATCACCAAGCACAACTAATTTCACCTCTAATTCGTACAGCTCTCAAACGAAACAACCAAACTTGCCTAATATTCCCTCAACTTCCGCTAGCTTCCGTCAAGATACCACGAACTCCTCCGTAAATGCTAAAAAAAATTCATGCTCTCGTAAACGAAAATCTGAAGCATTTAAGAAGAAAAAAGAACTATTGCTTTTTTAAATGACGAGAAAAACAGACGACACCAAGAAATTATCGATGCATTAACAAAGCGAAACATTCACTAATCGAGAAAATAAATCAAGACTGCAATTTTTTTATAATTTTTATAGTTATAAATTTATTTATTGGAATACAATTTTTTTGTTATATTATGTTTTCATTCAACAATTCTTGAAATAACCTCTGCCTTCGATCTAAAGTTTCTCACTCTGCAATACCTTCTGAAACTTGTTGGTCATTGGTATCATTCTGAGGAAGTATTTCATCAGATTCAAACTCATCACTCAACGTAATACACATATTATGCAGAACACACGATGAATATACAATTTTTGTAAGTATTGGCAAATCTATTTGTTCTGTAAAATTAGCCAATAGCATTTTCGACTACCACGCGAGTTTTCGAGTGAATTTTGTTGAAATTTTTATTGGAGTCTGTTAACGTTCCATTGTCCTTAAAAGCAGGAACGAGCCATGGTCGCACAGGATATGCACTATCTCCAAGGATGAACGTATTTGGAGGAAAAAAATAATTCATATTTTCTTCGGCACATTTAAAAATATCACTACGTCTTAAAACTCTGCCATCATGCAGTGATCCAGGTTCACCACAAGATACATCAATGAATCTTTTCTTTGCATCCACTACCACTTGCAAGGATACGCTGCAAAACTTTTTTCTATTAAAATAATCCTATCGGTATTCCGTGAGGGATTTTATTTTAATGTGGGTGCCGTCAATCACCCCAATAATATTTGGAATTCTATGCATGCTTTCAAACATTCTCGCATGAATTTTGCTTTCCTCGAGACTTGGCCACTTTAGGTAATCCTTCCCGATATCGATACAAAAATTAGAAACGCGTACCACAACGTTCCACGCCGTTGATTTTGCAACGCCAAATAAATTTCCTAATTGACGAAATGTAAGCGTATTGCTGACGTACCAGATAAACATATACATGTCTATCTTTGCATCTAATCGTGGATGTCCTGGTCTTATTTCATTCAAATCGAACGATGATTTATATTTTTCTGTAAACAAGATTTGAAGAAAAAGTCCGATTATAATTATGAAATTTATAAAGGAAAAACTTACCAATTAATAAAATAACTGTCGATCGACGCAATCGAAAATGCATTTTGAAATCCATCTCGCTGTAGTTCTCTATAGTTTGAATGAAATTTTCAACCTTAGCGTGGTTTTTATTATTGGATGTTGATAAGTCACTGGATGAAAATAAATCCTATTCATCGCTGTCACTTGCACACAATACTAAAATCTAAAATGTATTTACATATTATTTTATGTATTTATAAAAAATAATTTCTATTTACCTGTTCCTCCATTTATATATTTCGATAAACAAACAAATAATGAAAATAACAATTCTGATTGTCAAAAAAAAATCTAATTCTTGTTACTACTACCGCCCTGTATTATACAAGTGAGTAATCGCAAAAACAACAATTTCCCAATATTTTTTTTGTTGTATCTGGATAGCCGCTAACCAAATTTATAAAAAAACGCGACAAACTTTGCTAAAGAAAGCATAACGAAAATCTTAATGATTCAAGAGCTATCATCGTAAAAATGAGGGTATATTTTGACTCAGAGCCAAAACATGTCGAAAGCGATATCTCAAAAATGGGGACTAACTTTGAAATGGGACTAGCACCGTTGAATTCAGCATACTCGAATTAGGTTTACCCCCTGGGTGCCCAGCCTGTCAATGTAACTAGAGCGACTAAGTCGACAAAGGAGCGATCAGTGTGCTTCAGCTTCGCCGGTTGATTTTCGCTCTGTTCACAGAATTCGTCTGTGGTTCCATATAAGGTGACTAACAGCACGTTTGCCGGCTAGGAGAAGACGGTGGGTGGGGTTTTTTTGTCACCAACTACAGAGGACGAGATGTGCTGCACTTCAATTATACTCATATTTATGACTCACTGATAATAATTATGGAAACATGGAACACCTTAGAAAGAAATTTAAACTGAAATGGAGTTAACACAATAATTGATGAATTGCTAATACAAGGTTATACAATACAAAAAAAAATGATAACGGGGAATAATTATTAACTAAAATAATAAATGCTGTTTGATACAACCATTTTTGCGTGGTCAAGATAATATGACCATATGCTCACCACCCTCCCTTTTGACTATACCGCGCATCTATTTTGGTATGTCGCTATTAACATTTAACTCTGTGTCAGCCCATACTATCTAGAAAGAATAAATTTATCTACTCATCGTGATATTCGAGCAAGCTAAGTCCATAATCTGAACCATCCATAAAACCGAATTCCGATAAAATTTTGAAACCGATGATCGAAAAATACACTAATAAAATCAACAATTTAGCATTATATCAATAAATTATTCGTATAATAGCCTTACAATTAAATTTCTACATATACAGCAGTTTATTATTATAAATACAGAGATAAATTGTACTTAAGAAAGAGAGAGAAATAATTATAAATTTATTATTATATAAATTTTTATAAGGATCCGCGGTCCATTTTCTTACTAAGCATACATACTATATGTAAATTATTATATGGTATAAATATATGATGTAATGGTATAAATATAAGAAATAATATAAATAATAAATAGCATGCAAAATATTGATACAGACTTACAATAGAAGTAATGAAATAGACATACTTATGTCTATTGATATGTTTATATATATATAAATTTAAATAAATATAATATGCAAAAAAAACAAAAAAATATATAATGAATATAATATATATAATTAAACACTTTATGTGACGGGTAATCCACGTAATAAAATTTGATCCACTTAGCTGATTATATATAGATCCGTTACTAATGCGATGATGATCTGGTACGATTAGTGATGACAAAGGTAGAGTCCATTATTTGTCACGTATGAGCCACAATTTTATGCCACGCAAATATTGATAAAATACCGCTGAACACAACTGAAGCAAACGAATGCGTGCTTTTATACTCTCACAGTGGTAAATATCCTAGTCCGTTAATATTAGCTAGGATCGTTTAAGGCAGCTTGCAAGTCGCGATAGCAAACCGGTAAAAACAACTGTCGCGGAAAAACCCCGTATAAGGCGCGGCTGGTAGTATTATATTCCACTTTAACTTGGCTATTATTGGCACTATACAAAGTAAAAGAGAACAATAATTGGCACTTTTTCGAAAACTGATTACGGCTTAAGCCAACATTACTCGAATTTACAAGAAGTTTAGAACACAAGTTAACAAAAATGACAAAACTAAGTATCACAATAAAAAAATTAAATATACGAGTATATTACCTGTTCTTCCGCGACGATTAATTATCGTTAACAATAAGCAGCAAAACAGTCTCGTAATTATATGATATATATAAACAACGCGAGACTTAAGCAATTTAATTTTGCAAATGGCAATTTATATTTATTATTTTTAATGTTACCTTGTCACTGCACTACTGTACTGCACTGTTATGGTATAATAATATTGTTATGTGCAAGGTTTGAAAGCGAATGACAAAAATGATTGGTAATTCATTTTACGAGCTTTCTTCTTTCTTTTTGTTTTAATACTTTTTATTTTTGATCAGCAATATACAAAAAAAAAGATATATCGCCCTAAACCAAGATCATCACCTTATGATATTCAAATTATGCAATTATACCAAAAAAATATCAACATAAAGGCGATAGATTGAATGCCTTTCTACGATCATATGAGTGAGAAAATCAACGGAAAAAACACTAACCAAACATAGGATTCACGATCTTATTATTAGCCAGCTGGAACATCTTAATGTTACATCACGAAAAAAAAGTTTGCAATTCAAGCACAGTGATATTAGTTAACTACGCGGTGGAGACAATATGCCACAACACTGTGTACCACGATAGGCCAGATCTTGTGGCCATCTCGATTAATTGACATTTCTCAATAATAAGTAACCAAATTCAGTTCGAATGAAATTTTTAAGATGTCGACTTACAGGTCATTAGATATGGAATAAGTAGCCGTTCGGAAAGGACTTTAGACCGGAATTATATGAATGGTATAATTAAGTCATTTTATGCAAAGCACCTTCAATTAATTAATTGCTTTTTTGTTAGTTTATATATCTACACCATAAAAAATAATGCTTTAATCCATATGGTTATGAAGAAAAGGTATATCTTTTTATAAAAATATTGAGTTACTTATGAAAAATAAATCGATTCTGTTTATCATCAAATTTTAGTTTATCTCGAATTCTCAACAGTTTTCTTAACACGTTTTTAATATACTCATATTCATCTTATTATCGTATAGAAAACCCACCCAGTTCTGTAGTGTAAAATAATTTTCTTAATAAACAAATCGTTTTAAATTACTTAAAGTGTAATAATTAAAAATTTCTTAACAACAAAATTGAAATTTTTGAAGTTTCTTTGTGTAACCCTATCCCTATAAAATTATAAACATCCGTAAAAATTATAAGATATAAAGGGCATACGATTATGTATATTATGTAGGCACATAACTTATTTGTAATATAACACCATTTTATCGGTGTTAAGGTGGCGCATCCCGCCCCAATATGACAGACATAAAAATGCGAAATTTTATCCAAATACATACCTAGACCTACACAATTTCAATAAATTAATCAATATAAAATTTAACTGGCAGGTAGTAATGAAAAATGTGAAGAAACGAAAGTTCAATTAAATTATTAAAACAAATTTTGTAGCGGGCGATGCAGTGCAAAATTTCCAGATAATTACAAATTAATTAAAACCAAATTAAAATGTTTACGTAGAATATGTAATGAAAATATTTAAATACTTTTAAATTCCCAATAAATTAAAAATTTTTGTGTAACGCTTTAATTCCTGATTAAATGTAAATATAGTGTGATGCATCAAGTCCTTGCACACGACGATTCACAGTAGTAGGTAGTAGGTATGTAGCGTAGTAAACCCTTGAACTTTCAAATTGTTCGCTCACTGTATCAGTGTTTTATCTCATTTTGTTAGTAACACTTGATTTACGGGGATTGATTGTATACCTCAATTTACTAAAACCCGTCAAAATTACAGGTTTCGGAAAATTTATATTTTTGATAAATTTTCTTATTTCCTTTTATTTTCAACTTCACACAAATATTATTTATTATCTGTCTGTTTTTGTTACAAAACCCTATTTGGCAGGTCTTTCTTAAAGTAAATTTTTGTATGTCCGAATGCGGATTGGAATCAGGGTTGGATGTATCATCAGTTTCACCTGCTAGTTCTTCAACCAATTTAAAAATAACTTAGTGCGTTTAGAATTTTCTTCAATTTTTACAAACTACCGTTTTGAACTGAGAAGAATCTTCTTCGGTTTCCTCTTGTAAACTATGAGAACAGTTGCTGCATATTATCTTTCTTAGCTTTTGCGGTTGCTGGAATTTTTTTTTTTGTACGTATAGTCCCACCGAGAGTTGTTTTTTCGCAAGTAATTTTTTTGCAATTGGAAGCTCGTAAAAAATTATGAGTGGTTACATTTCGTCCGCAGCCTAAATATGGATCCATAAGTTTGAGAACGACGATTTTGCTCATAGGTATGTTTGACGCTCGTGTATCAAAAATGGGAACCCATTTGTAAGATATTTGCTTTTGACATCCAGTCCTCACCAAAGTTGTATCCCAAATTTATCTGGTTTCTAAGGCATAATTTATCTGGTTTCTAAGGCGTAAACTGAGTGCATCTAGCCTTTGTTGGGAAAATTGTTCATCAACTGTCATATACGCACCAGGCGTATAGTAATTCGACTTTCATGTCGAGGGGTGTTGTTTGTGTCTTTAATATTTTTGAAATTTTTAATATTAAATTGTTTAAATTTTGTATTTTGCTTTGGATATTAATCCATTTATGGTGGAAATTTTATATCCCTGCCTTTTGGAGATTGTGGGTAACTGCAGCAGGGAACTTTCGAATTTCAAAATGAAACTTTGCATACCGATTAAGCCCAATTTGTGCTTTATAGTGCTCACGGGAAAAAATTAGTGCTGGTCCAGGAGTCAATTAAACGGGAAAAGAAAATTTCACGTTTCGCCTGAAAGACGAAACATATAAAACACAATTTCTAGAAAAACCCAGGAATAATTTAAGCCTAATTTTAAAACTTTTCAAAGGCTGCTACACTGATGAAATCTGTGCTTATCATAGAAATATGATTTTCATAAATTTTTATTCATATATTGAGGAAAAACAAACTAGCCCCTAAAAGATACTATAGTAAACGAAACAAAATACAGGGGTATATCGTTCAATAATATTTTTGTTGAACAACAAATTAAAAAATAGAAATAAAATATTATAAAATCCAAGAATATCCTAAATTCAGATAGCATGGAACTGGGCCAATTCTCGATTAGGACAAATTCAGCAACTATATTTTTTAGATAGCAATGAACATGCATGATATGAATATGCTATCTGAATTGCTTATTCTTGGATTTTATAGTATTTTGTTTCTATTTTTTAATTTGTTGTTCAACAAAAATATTATTGAACGATATACCCCTGTATTTTGTTTGGTTTACTTTAGTATCTTTTAGGGGCTAGTTTGTTTTTCCTCAATATATGAATGAAAATGTATGAAAATCATTTACTATGAAAAGCACAAATTTTATCAGTGTAGCCGCCTTTGGAAAATTTTAAAATTAGGCTTAAATTATTTCTGGTTTTTTCTAAAAATTCGGTATTATTTGTTTCGTCTTTCAGGCGAAATTTGATATTTTCTTTTCCCGTTTTTTCGGCTCCTGGACTAGCACTAATTTTTTTCTCGTGAGTACTAATTAGCACAAATTGGGCATAATCGATATGCAAAGTTTCATTTTGAAATTCGAAAGTTTCCCTGCTACAGTAACCCACACCTTTGGAGATTGGTTCACTAAATAAATATGGGATTACCAGAAAAAGCCGAAAAATAAAATCATAACCTTCAGTGTGTTGCCCGTATATTTTGACAGACGAAGAAACTCGACAGTTATCACGCCACGATCATGACAGCAAAGTTGTTTATCTTCAAACATTGACTTCTGTAATTTTTTTTTTTTTTTCAAATCGTATAAATCAATGGATTTCCATAAATGTGCCTCTGGACATTGCTTGGAAGAACAAGTTGGGGCCCATTTCTTTGACCATAAATATGAAGTCTTCAACGGGTTTGCCTCATAAGTCCCTCGAGAAATACAGGATTGATAGAAAAGCATGCAGTCGTGACTTCGTAATTGTCCATTCATTTTCCAAAACTGTCTTCAGTACAACTTTTGATATGATTTATCATACATTCATCAACTATCAGCTGAAATGTGCTTTTACATTACCGAGAATAATATGTCTGCATACGCAATTAGACCTGATACATTTTTGAATATAGTATAAGCCGTCGGTCTATCACTACCTCTACCGCCATCTAATATTTGCCATTCCCTAGCAATAGAACCTTTTTTCTGTAACTACGTACACAACTAATTACAAACTAAAGAAAATTATTCAAAAAAGCAGAAAATGAAAATTGCTGTAATAGGTTACTTTACACCCCGTTTACAGACATTGTCATTTGTCTTTTTCTGGAGAGAATCAGTTTATTCCCAATGTTTCCAAGACGTACAGCAAACAAGAATATATCGTATGATATGGAAAAGTAGCACAACTCAAAAAATAAATGTTTATAGTTAATTCACTTGAAAGATGCGCAATGTTAGATTTCATATCCCGCAATAAAAATATTTTTGTTTTTCTTTCACCGAAAATGATAGAGCGCGAAGCATCGGTTAATAATTTTGGTATTAAATAACGTAATTATTTTTTTTTGATTTCCTGAAAATTTTTAATTTTTGAGCTTTGTCACTTTTCCATATCATGTGCGATATGATACATATATTTTCGTTTGTACAAAGGTTCGAAATAAGACAAATAACAATCGAATGCCTTGCATTCATGTCCACTCACATGCATAACCTTGTTTACATATTTTGCAAAAGTCGTATGACAGTTTTGCGAGAAAGAGATAGCAAAATTCTATATTGCCTTCACTCACATAGCAGTTGGAGAAAATAGCGAGATGAAAACAATGCTGACGTTATCCAGAAAAATAGGTATCTGCATACAGGTACGGGAAATTAGATGGCCTTGGAAGAAAACAAATTCAAATAAATACACGTTTCAGTATATGCTTAATAATCAATATATTTCTGATACAAAATATGCAAAACCCGTCAAATTGACCGGTTCCGTAAATCAAGTGTTAAACGACAATTGTTACTAAAAAAATTGTATTATATTATTTTTATAACAGTGCATAATAAATAATTTCGTCTAAATGTATTGTCACGAATTTCGGGCGTTCGATTTGGATTTGTACTCGATTTTGTAAATAAAACACTCAACGATTTAAATTACCAAGTTTATTTCCCAGCACCTTTAATTTCTGCAGCAATTCACTAATTTCTCTCGTTCACTACTCACTAATTCACTTTTGCTATTCCATTACTTGTTCGCAATGTTTACTTTTTTATTTTTTAACTTGCACTTGCAACCAGTGACAACTGTCTTTGTGTCACATATTGCTCGCGCTTATATATTTGTCTATCGCTGCTCAAGATTATTCATTTTATTGCGCATAGCGATTTATGCGTATTGCATAAATAAGTAAATTACTTTTATGTAGTTGTAATCGTTAATATTCGACGCCATCTATTCTCCTTTCTTGATTTCTTAATTCTAGTACTTTTCATGATGATTATCGCCACCGTTTATAATAGCTTTTGTTATCTTCATATATTCATCTCCATCTGGGATGTCATTCTTTAATCCAATTTGCATCATTAGTGGAAGACTACTTGTTGCAGTAACATCATTTTATGTTAAGAATAATAATTGCTTGATAAAATTATAGTATCTAACTGCGTTCTTACTCGCGGCGTTTGAATTGATAACCTTTGCTGCTGTGCAGCAAAGCTGGCTGCAGTTATTACATCAAATTGTTAGTGTCGTTAAAAGTCCGAAAGAGTTCCAGTCTTATTTTAAATATGAATTGGCTTTAGTTCCACCTTCCCTTTTCATCGACGGTCTCCTACGAAACGGAACAAACTCGAGCATCAGGACCATATTTAAAAGAGTTTACATTGGTAGGAACAATTTTCCAACAAATTGCAAATATGTTGTAGATGGAGGCCATCTGCGTCACTCGGTAGTATGGTCAAAGCCATCTCAAATTTGACCAACTTAACTGCCATAAACTAAAAAATAATGTTACACAATATTGTGCACTATTAAATTCTCCGCCATTTGACCAATTTTCCTAGTTTGTGCTGTGTACCGTTCAGCAGTTATTTTTATTGTTCTGAACAAATAAAATTGGTTATTCCAACCCTGATTGCAGGGTTGGCTCATTGCCAACTTGGATTTCCATTTTTACTGAAGTTTGAGGAAAATTTTGATAAAATCGTTTGTCTAGTAGCGTAATTTTCAAAAATTCTTTAAAAAAAAAATGATTCAAATATTTTACAAAACACCTTTGATAAAGATCTTTTGTAGTATAATTCCGGCCTTAACCTTCACTCTGCGTATAGGTTACCATTGCGTTGTCTGTGTATAGGGGTCAATCTGACCCCACTTTTGTTTTCATATATTTTGTAAGGAAAATGGAAAAAAAATCGTTTTTTGTTTATTTCATTTCAAAGTAAAATTCATTCAAAAAATAACAAAAATCTGTTAAAAATATCAAATAAAAATAAATTCAAAAAACAAAAAAATTAATTAATAATTACATAAATTTATTAAATGTATTCTAGTCAGACGCATTTTCTGAAACAACTTCTTCGCTCGAATCCATTTCTTCATCTCTGGTGCATTCTATGCACATAATTTGGCTGTGAGTTGAACAACAAGGCTTATTGCAACTATGGCATCTTGTTTTTGTTTTATAGTCAGCCGATCGCGGGCACAAGTAGCATCGCGGACGTTTACTAACTGTTGGCTTCGTTGCTGCTTCTTTGGTTGTTGAAACTGGGTTTATCTTCAACACTTTGTATCCTATTTGATTGATTGCAATTTTTACATTACGTTTTAACGCTCGTGGATTGGACAGCCGCTCCAAGATATTTGCATGCCCCAATTCCATTGCCAATTGCTTTAGAAATGTCTTTCTTTCGCTTTAGAAATGTCTTCTTTTGATGGTATATACTGTTTAAAGCCGCATCTTCCTCTCGTTAAAACCAGTTGTTCATCTATTGTTAAATTTGATGACGGTTTGTATGGTGCTCGTATATTTGACAAGAACATGTTCCACTCATCACGGAATGCTGCTAATTTGCCCATTCTCAACCGCTATGATCTGGTTCGAAAATTATCGAACCGCAGAAATCTTAGTAATTGCTGTACTCTCTCTAACGACATTACAGCTCTATAAAATGGACGATTATCAAGACGATATAATTCGTCCAAACGGTCATTCCAGTTTCTATAAACGCCAGCATAAATTAGAATACCGATGAGAGCATAAATTTCCTCGGATTTTGTATTATACCAAAGACGTTGTCGCTTCGCTGTATTGCTTGTCGAAGTATAATATTGCCGTGCTTTTCTATTTGTTTCAGCTACAATAATATTCACTAACGTTTCTGGTACAACTTTTTGAAATGCTAGTAGATGAGTGTTCAGGTTTTGTGATGTTTGAGATGTCAAGCTATCTTTCTCTCTATATGTAAGAAAAATACGTGTTCTTGTTGTACTAGGAGGATTTGCACTCCATTTTCTTGTAAATTGTTTGTTTTGGGCATAATACCACTTGCCACTATTTTCTTCGAGGTGTTCATCGATGGTAGGTTCACTTTAACCTTGTTCACCAGCGATATCTTCAAAATCCTTATCATCATCAATATTACATACGTTTGTGATCATCTGCTCCACTTGGCCATCTTCATCACAATCCGAAAACTCTATATCTATGTTATCGTTTGCAATCTCCTCTTCGTCCGATGTCTCTGGAGTTGTAACACTGTCAAAAAGTTCAAGCAGTTCTTGACTGCTCTGTCTTTTCCTTGCCATAACACAAAATACGAGGGTATATCAAAAAGTCTTGCAATATCATATGAAAAAAACGAGTGAGTGAGACAACAATATATTTTTCAAAACCATTTTTTGTCACGATGAAACTTCTAGAAGAACATTTCGATGTAAATTTTACGGTTCGTTTGTTTTTGTCAATTTAGTAACATGTGTTTTGAATTTTTCTTAAAATGAATGAAATTGAATATCGCGCCGTTACTAAATTTTTCTATAAAGATGGACGAAATGCAATTTATATATTCAACTATATATCAAAAGTTTACGGTGAATCTGCACCATCATATGCCACAGTAACAAAGTGGGTAAAATTATTCAAAAGTGGTTGGGAGTCATTATAAGACGATAACCGCTCGGGTCGGCCAGCAGATGCTATTAGCCATGAAAACGTAATTTTGGCTGATTCTATTGTATTGGAGGACCGGCGTATTTCTGTTCCGCGGTTAGCGTGGAGACTTTCTCTTTCATACGGTACCACATATACTATATTACATGACCACCTTCACATGTCGAAAGTAAGTGCGCGATGGGTTCCCCGTTTGTTGAATGCTGAACAAAAAAAAATGCGTGTTTAAACTTCAAAGGCGATTTTAGATATGTACAAAGCAGATCCAGAAAATTTCTTGGGTAACATAATAACAGGCGATGAAACATGGCTTCATCACTGGGATCTGGAATCCAAACAAGAATCGATGCAATGGATTAAACGTAGTGAACCACCACCAAAGAAATTCAAAACTCAACCGTCTGCTGGTAAGGTTTTGGCAACAATTTTTTGGGATGCTGAAGGAATTTTGATAATCGATTATATGCCACCGAAAACCACAATCACAGGCATATATTACGCAGAGGTTTTGCGAAAATTGAAAAAAGCGATCCGGGAAAAACGGCCAAGGAAAGTTAGGAAAAAAATCTTGCTTCTTCACGACAATACACCAGTGCGCAAGGCTAATATTGCTCAAGCTGCATTAAAGGACTGCGGCTTCGTGGAAATTCCGCATCCACCGTACAGTCTAGACTTGGCACCCAGTGACTACTTCTCTTTCCCAATTTGAAAAAAACACTAAGGGGCCGGAAATTTTCCAGTGACTATGAAGTACAGTCTGTTGTAAATGAATATTTTATGGAGCAAAAGAAATCTTTTTTTTTAGAGGGTTTAGGTAAGTTAATTGATCGATGTGACAAATGTATAAACCTTAAAGGAGATTATGTCGAAAAATAAAAATATTGCTGTCTCTCTCACTCTTTTTTTTCATATGATATTGCAAGACTTTTTGATTTGCCCTCGTAGTATAACAATGGTGTACAAGCAAATTAAAAATTTAGAAAAAATGGTACTTTTATTTTCACTGTATCGACTAGTTCACTCAAAATTTACACAATAAATAAGCAGAAATATCGTTGAAAACATTACAAAATGTTGAGGTAACGGGACAATCATCAGTATATAACGAAAATAGTAATAAACAAATACATATAATATGCTTATGTACATATTATGTACATGGCAATGCATTTTCTCTGTCTCTTGCTATTTATGAGAGAAACTGTGTAAATAACAATTCATTCCCGTTCTATACACTAGGAAGAAAAATTAAATCGATATTCTATTCTCTATACAAAATATAGAAAATATTTGGGATCATTCTGACCCCAGTGCACAGAAATGTGTTTGGTTTATTTCAACTTATCCTAACTGTCATATATTTAATTGGTATTAACCCGCTTTCCATTGAATTGAATGTAAAACATATTAATTTAACCTATCCCAATTGTTTGGACTAATTAAATGTCGAAAAGTGTGTTTTTTTTATTTTTAAAACTACTGGGGTCATTTTGACCCCACTACACAGAGTGAAGGTTAAATAATTTCATTTTTTATGTCGTCACTTTCAATTGAAATAATCTGTGGCCGAAAATTTTCAGATAGTCCACATAACAATAAACTATACCCACCCCCTAATGGTCCACATCATTTCGATCGAAACAAATTCATCGACCGGTGAAAAGCGACCGAGCGTTATAGCAGAGCCATCTATGATTTTGAAGAGCCGTAATATTAAAAAGAGAGCTTTCAGTAGAGGGAAGCTTTTATTGAATCACTATAAGAAACCGTGGTAATTGGAAAATTTTTGAACATGAATTTATGAATAAAAAATTAAACAAATCATCTAAATTTTAATTTTATATTTTTAATAAACTATTCAAAGAACACATATTTGAAAATCAGCCATCATAATGTAGTATTTATTTGGTAAATTTATACTAAAGCGGAGCATAAATTTATTAATTTTCTATAAAAATGAGCTTTCCGTTTAGTTGTGTAGGTTTATAAAGTAAGATAATAAAGGGTGGTGCCGCGGATTCTTCTTACACCCAATTTAAAATTTAGTTTTATAAAAGTGTAACTTGTTTGGTAAATTCTGGTCATATGCACCTCAGAATTTATGAGATGAACGATGCACTTAATAGCAATCTGAACATTCCCCATTTATAACAAAATTAAAGAGAAAATGTGAGCTGAAACGAAATTTTATGAATCACCATGTAGAAACAATAATATTATTCATATAATAAAATTTTTACATCAAAATCTATTTACGAAAATTATTTTTGTATACAAAAAATCAACGATGTCATGATTTTCTTAATTAAAAATTATTACAAAACAGAACAAAACGTAAAAAAACTTCAATTTTATTCGATTGCAAAACCGAGCTTTCTGTAATTTGAAAATCCGTTTACAGATGTCTCTGTAATAAATTTACTTGAAATTACAGAAAAGTGTAAAATAATTAAATAACTATTTACGAAAATAAACCATTATTATTGCAAGTTAAGTGCGAAATCTTTAATATAATAATTTAACATAATTAATAAAACTCAAAACAATTATAAATTTTATTTATTATTCGGTTGGCGTAAATAAAATTTTTCGTCGTAAAATATTCACCATCATAGTTGCTGCGCGCTGTAAAACAATAATAGAAAAATGTCACAATTTTTCCAAATTTTTGTTTTTTTTTATTTCGATCCAATCCAGGCGGGAATTCTTACAATGTACACGAATTTGTTAGTACAAGGATTTATTAAGGATTTTTGATGCTAAAGGCCCTCGGCTAAGGTGTATGACAGACAGTTCGTATACATTGTAGTAATTCCCGGCTGGTTCAATAGATTATGCAGATCTAAAGGTCTTGAAAGGCTATGCATGTTTCATGTTTCATTTTTATAGCTTCGTTCGTGTACGTTTTCTGGGATCGTTGTAGTGTGGAATTCAATAAAATAACCCAAGGCCTTTGTATACTGTTAATAACTTAATGGTTTTTCTGAGTATATAAATGGCCCGTGGCTCTACCCATTTTTTGCATGGTTGGCTCATATACGGATACAAAATCTTAAAGCACAAGTCGTACTTTGAACTCGTTTATACAACGAGCTGCCTGCTATAAGACACGCCCGTTACAACCGTCCTAACCTGGAGACCCCCTTTCAATTTGTGTAACAATTTCTATACGGGTAATTTGAATTAATTTATTAATTTGAAAGCGATATCTTTTAACAGGTTTAGTAATTGCGAAAAGCTTTATCAAATTATAATATTTTTATTTGGTGAAGCTCTGTTTTGTTTATACTACAGGATGAAACAATATAGGCTGCGAATTTGTTGCGATGAAAAATCAAATTTTTAACAAGTAACGAAAAAACAGTTTTCGAAGTCTGTCATCAACAATGTTGAAATAGAACCCAAAACACAATAATCCCCATATTACATTGCTACTCCAAAAGCATTTTTTTAACGAACGTTTATTTTGGAAAAATAATGCTGACTTTTTTATGGAACACTCTATACTAATTTTTAATTTTCTGTACATACACATAAACAAATTCTTGTTTCTACAAAAAAAAAAAAAAAATTGTGGTAAACTAATTTAAATATTTTTACGTTAACTCAACATAATATGACTCAATATTAAAATATGCTTTTCCTGAATATTGAATTAACCATTCACATTGAAAATTCAAACAAAGAATTTATGTTTTTATATACAAAAAAGCTTCTAAAATACAATACTAAAATACACTGGTTGGTATGAAAAAGTACAAAAAGCTTCCCCTCTACGGAAAGCACATGGAAAAAAATGGCGGAATCTTACGGCTCTTATATTAAGGAGGCTCTGGTTATAGTCGTCATTTTCCCAAAAGCTTAACTTTCTTTGTAAGTCCGGAATCATCAAACCTTGACATAAACTTTTGTCGATCATCTTTGATCTCTTTGGGGGCCAACCAACATTTCTGTTTTGCTTTCGCTTGAACAATTTTATTCTCTTTGGTTTCAGTGCCCTTGACACTCTTCAACAAACCATCCAGCAATCACAAATTCTCAACAGCATACCACTCGATAACGATTTTTCCGGCCTTTAATATGTACGACTTAAATTTCTAAACTAATGGCGAATTGTTTTCATACAAAAATTTGATCTTAAATAAAAAAATTCAGTACCAATGCGATACATTTGGAAGAAACTTCAGGAATATTTTTTGCATTAGAAATAATTTTTTTGAACTTGAGCAAAATTTCTTTTGAAAATAATTCAACATTACTGTTTTTCAAGGCCCTTAGCCTGCTGGGTTGCGCAGAAAAGAAAAGATTAATTTGCACATAGAATGAAACATGTTCGTTTAATTTTATGACAAAACCGGAAGTAAGATCATACGTCTTGCCATTTTGCAATTGACAATACAATACATAACAGTGTTGCCAGAATATAAAATTAAAGTTTTATAGTCCAACCGAATGTAAGTGAATTTGTGTATTTAGTGTATTTGTGATGGCTGGCTATTCAATTAAGTCGAGCAAGGACGTTCTTCCGCATTCTGCTCCAAAGAAGACGAGGACGGTTTTCTCGCGGGGAAGACTATGGAAACCGCAATTTGATTTGTCCAAAATACAGCATCTTCATCAACTATTTGAAGAAGAGAAAAATAATCACGTGGTAATACTATGCTGATTTATCTGGCCGATTTTTGTATTTATTTAGCTCTATCAAGTTGCTAAATTTAATAATTACTTCACACGGGGTACCGTATTTTCTTTTGGATTTACGGAGTCCTTGAAAGCTATAACTCGAAATAGAATCATGAATTAGCATTATAAATTGTATCATGTCTTATGGAAAAAAAGGGTTATGGTAAATTTTCTTTGATAAATCTCTAAGGAGCGAAAAATAAAAATAATTCTAGATAAGCTTTTAAGTAGAATCAAACGTTTCGTGCGACTCGAGTAATAAAATAAATAAAATAAAGCTGCTACCCTCAAAACCAAAACCAACTAAAAACAGCAAACAAATTTGTTAATTCAATCATCCTATCTAGTTGATATTAAGCTTTTTACAGCATATAGAGAAAATATAAATTTCGTTATCTGTGTTTTTATGTTGGTTTGATAAAAGCAACAAGAAGAACCGCACCACCATGGAAAATATATGTTTTTATAAAATTCAAAAACATGACAACCGCACATTTTTTGTTTTTATTATCGCAAATCACATATCAACCACGCCAACAAAAAAAAAATGTGTCACATACAAAATTTATGTGGGGACTACCGATCATATCGTACAACGAACGTATTTAGCATACAATTTGATTTTCATTCCCAGAAGCATGAGTATATTGAGGAGATAAATATTTTCTCGATATTTGCGTTATGGGACGAATATATACAGACATGTACGAGTATATAGGGAATACCGCAAATAACACTATACATCACCGAATAATTTGTTCAACAAACAATACTGTAAAAAAATTAAAACTATTACAAAATATACGAGTAGGAAAAAAAACTTTCAGCAAACAAATAAAAATATCAAAATGTCACTCCATGAACACACTCAATCGAAACCACCCCACAAAAATCCAATAACAACAGCTACACTTCGACCGAAAAAATTGGAATTTTTTAAACCAACTACAAAACAAAAACAACAAAAAACGAGTTGAAAATAACTACAAGATAAAATGGTAAAATTGGGAAAACCAGTAAAACATACCAATGTCTAACACAAAAAAATAAATTTAATCAAAATAAAACCGAACAGTATTGAATCCCGTAAAAAGGGGTTCAGCTGAACGGAATTTCGAACACATAAAAAAAACTTTCAATATTGAAACAATAAATTTTGAGTTCAATGTGATGTACGGCAGGCGTGGGCAAAACTGTTGTTTTCTCGTTACATGTAAACTTTATGGGTTGTTGCGAAATAAAATTTTAGGGATGTATATTTTGTGATGTACACCCCCTATTAATGTATTTTGACAACTCTCTCGTTAAACGTTCAATTTAGAGGTACTAAAGCTTTACTAAGTTTAGAAACTTGTGTTTAGCGAATAGTTTTGGTGAAAAATTAGCTATACCTCTTATTCATATAAACTGAAACGGCAAATTTATATTGCAAGTTTATACTTGTTCGTACCGTTCATATCAGTGTACAGGTTGAACTTGCAATGTGCGGGTGGTATATTGTAAAGGAGTGAATGAGTGGTGTGTGCGTGAATGAAAAGGGGAGTATTAATTGACCTTCAAGGGACATTAAATCCACTGGACAGTTAATACTTTCTTTATTTATTAAAAAAAGAAAAAAAAGTTAGTTATTACCGTAACCCAATTACTAGGATGCGAGAATCGATTCAATCATAATTCATTCCGTTCGAGCATAAAAGATAAAAAAAATTTGGTTCCACATTTCATTAAATAAACCGAGGTCATCATAACCGACCTTACGGAAGGATTTCCTAAACATGTTTTCCTGAAATCAGGATTTGAAAAATAAGATTTGAAGGATTTTAAAAGTCTGGTCACTAAATTTAAAATTTTTGACCTGAATTTAAAAATAACGCCTGGGCTCCACTGCAGGACCCCTAAATAAATGTTTCCAAAATTAGGACTTAATGAAATCAATTCCTGGTATTCGAAACCACTTTTCATTAATTTTGGTAATAATTGGTAATAGCGGTAAGAATATGATATAACGAGATGTTTGTAACGCAATTAACGGTTAACGACCTAAAATTTCAATTAGAACAGAGCAATTTACAAAAGGACTCTATCCCAGTTCAGTTCGTGCTTTAAGAAACAACGTACTTACTTGTAATGTCACCGCTTAACAGATTTCAAATCATATTGGTGATATATAAAACAAAATTTTAATCTCGTTCACCAGGGGTAGGATTTTGTAACATCACTTTTTTCGATACTATCGAAATTTACGTCTCTTTCATCATGGATAAAATTGAACGTTTTCTCATTTTTCAATTATGTTGTTTCTATTGCGATCTCAACAAGCTCGAATAGAACATTATGCCTCACTACTCTGTTTCTGTCACCATTTGTTTTATATGTGACACTTTACCGAAAAACGAGATAAAGACAAGGAACAAAATTATTCTACTAGACTGCGATCGTAATATAAAAGGATAATTGCAATGAAACAGTAAGCAAATTTGTTCTAGAACAAAGAAACACAGTTTTTGATAAGTATCGAAGAACGTGATGTAACAAAGAGTAATAATTTGAAAAAGCAAAACAGGCAAAGAGGCGCTGGAGATGCACAGCTGTGTGAGGAACTAAAAGTGGTTCAACAGGTGCAGATGACTGTTTAGCACTTGAACTGGGAGATGCGGGGTTTGAATTCCACCAGAGACACAATGTATAATGGAGTTTTCTTACCTTGATTACGATCGATGAAGTTATTAAACACAAATATTACCCTCCCATCAACGTTGAAAATTTTTTCATAATCATGGGCCATCGTTAACTCCTCATTGGTGACAGCGCCCAATGAGGTAGCCGGACAGCAGCAACCATAACAACAACAGTACATACAGCAGCGGCCTCTACAGCAGACCGATCTACATCAGAATTGTAATTTTGCGATCATCGATCTTAGTTACCAGTAAGTCGAGTGTTTTACGATTTGTGGGACTAGTGGCACCGTTTTGTTGCAACCAAAGATCATCTAAATCAATTTCGTCCAGCTGTTACTGTTTCACTAGTACGAACTTGAAGATGGGATTCATATACTCTGATCCAGTTGCAGCAATTGAACCAGTTCTTCAAAACGTTAAACAATTTTGCGAATTCCAGGCTCTGTAGGACGGATGTCCATGTTGACTAAAATAATCACGTAATTTACGAAATATTTTTTACGCAGGACGACCGTTTTCGTGATAAGTTTGGATAATCAAAACGAGTTTTTGTGTTGTAAACGAACACGCGTAAAAATGGCATAGTTTTAACTTTTCATTTGTGATCAATAAATATAAAATAAATATTTGTTGAGCTTAAAAACACAGATGGAACACCCTTTAAAACAACTGTTCTGGGCTATGTTTATTTTATGGATATCAATCTCCAAATATAGGTCGATTTGGGTAATTGAGTTATCTTCCGTGCTCTCGATATTATTTTAAAGGTCTCCGAAAATTTGTCTTCTACTTTTATCCGGCATTTATTCAATAAATAAATAATCAGGCACATACAAGTTAATTTGGATGAGATCCAGGAACAAAACTAAATGTCTCATAGCGTGCTTCTCGGAATGTTGTCGTATGACTGTTGGAAGTCTCTGAAGAGAAGTATCTGAATGAATCTCTGAGGTTCTGAATGTAAAACATATTACAAGTCGATTTCCTCTCTTATGTAGCGGAGAGATTAGAGTTGTCTTCCACTCTTCAAAGATGTTTTAAATAGAGCAAATTGACGACATTAATTTGCGGAAAATGAGTTGTCGCCCAATGTTTCATCATTTGTGCTTTGTTGATCTTCATTTTCAATGTCGTCGTGTTGTGCACTTCATCATATGTTGGTGCAAGTAGCATAATCATCTCGATATTTACATCGAAGTGATGAAATAAGTGGTGTTCATTAGTGGGTGTTGGTAAAGTTATGTTGAGAAGTGTTGAAAAATAGTTTTGCCATATTTCAAGGACGTTTGTTTTATCCATCTGTGGCTTTCCGGTGTGCGATGCTACGTGGGTCTCTTCTATTGTTTACATTTTCCAAGTTGAACGCTAGTTTTTTGTGCCATTACATTTTTTCCGTGTGCACAAATAAAAAATTTCAATTGGAAAATTTCCTCGCGGTTTGAAGTCTGGGAATTAATTTGTATTTTGAGAAAAATTTAGCTGACGAACTTGGTTTTTATATCAAAAGGCACCCGTAGTTATTTATTGCATGTGGTAAATTTCATCCTAAAGTAAATACCGAAGCTATATATCTATGTTTCAATAATCTTCCACTGATCTTTGATGAACTCAAGAAATGTAACAGGCGGTTGGAAAGTAACATCATGATGACACGTTTATTGCATGGTGTAGATGGACGGAAGGAAAATTTCGCAACTTTTTGTCTCCACGTTTTTTACTGATATATTAAGTTTTAGTATATGCTTGCGACCACCGAATTGTAGATCATGGCTAGCTCAATGGTTCATGTCCCATTTTTGTCTAAAAACAAAGATTACATTCAAATCACCCAGTATCATGTTGACGCCGTATTCAGTATTTTGCTAAAGAGGACTCCATGATGTCTTGAATATTGACAAACGAAATGTCAAAGTGACGCCTACTCAACCTTGAGTACGCAATTACGATGACTAATAGGTGTGAGTTAATCACGAATGCAATCGCGTTGTTAAATTGTAAGTAAAAAGTGTAAATATTTCAGTCCTATATATCGTCTATCTGGATTATACCCATAGTCTTTGACACTACATGTCAAGCCGAGTTAGCTCCGTCAAAGTAATACTACATCAGCTTCGCATTTGTACTCAGGTTAGGAGCGGTTGAAGCAGGCGTCTGTCCTATTATAAAAACGTGTTTCCGTTACAACTGGATGTCTTAAGATCTTTCATCAGTATAATACCAACACATGTAATAAATATGTAAGGAAGAAACAAGGAACGTGACAAGCCTTTTAAGACCTGCAGATCTTCAGCACCTTTGAATCCAAGCAAAAGTTGACACTTTTACGTGTTTGCACTACAAGAGTTTAGGTGGTTTGGGAGTTTTATCCATCATAAAACCAATGGTTACACTCTCCACTATACAGCGATATTCAAAAAAGATAAACATTTGAATTCAGCTTTCTCATCCACCGGTGAATACAGCAGTATATCATCGACTTCCGTCAAATCAACATGCGCTAAGAAATAGCCGATTTCCGTCCTGGCTGGCTATATTTCAGAACTTCTTCTAAAATCATTTTAGAATCGTATTTCCATCCAACGTACCTGATCCTTTCATAATCGGAAGAGATAGCCGTGTTCCATTCCAGGTGATTATATTCCAGAACTTTGCCAATCCAATCATAATCATTTAAGCAATGGCCGAGTTCCATTCCAGGTGGCTATATTCCAGAACTTCTTCTTTAAATCATTTTATAATCGCATTTGCATCCAACATATACCCAATCCCATCACAATCGTTTAAGAAATGGTCAAGTTCCGTCGTAGATGCCCATTCCGGACCTTTTCCAAAATTAGTTTTGAGTTCATTTCCGTCCAGCGCCATAACCTAATTAATCTCTTCTCGGCAACATTTTCTCAAAAATTCAAATACAAAAAATGTTTGTATTTTAAGATGCATCAAATCCAATACACTAAATTGTGTTATAAAGGGTGGACCAATTTAAAAGTGCTATGAAATGAGTATACATCCTTATTTTGTGGAAACTTTGTTTTTATTGCGTAGGTTCGAGTCTCAAATTTACGAAGCACAATTACGTTCATATAGTTCCATCTGATGGTCTTAAACTGTCGCAATGTTATGTTTTAAGGCTGGAATTGTCTCTGGATTATCTGCATAATATCTATCCTTATCGAAACCCTATTGAAAAAGTCAAACGGCGTCAAATCGCAGCTCCGCGAAGATCAATTGATGTTTCCAGAACGGCTGATTCGATTATCAAATTTGCCACGCAAGAGATTGATTGTCGCATGGTTTGTATGGCATGTGGCGCCATCTTGCTGAATGCAAAGGATGTTTTCATTCAAAGCGTCGATCTTAAGCCATAAAAAGTTGTTCAGCATGGTTCTGTTATGGTCGCCATTGACGGTAACGGCATTTCCAGCAGTGTTTTCATAGGCTATTTATGCAACAACTTCTAAATACCTAGAGGCTTCTTTACGATTACTGTTGTGGGTGTTCCGTACCCAACAGGCCGAAATTTTGCTTGCTTACATAGCCCCCGAGATGGAAATGCACTTTGCCTGATTTATGACCCACGCTGAGTTTATGACCCACGCTGAGAACTGATTTCAAAGCGGATGGTGATTTCCTTTCAACTGCTGAGTCGTCTGGACCTTGCAGGCGAATAGTCTTGGTTGTTTGTGCAGTATTATTATCAGGCTGGTGCATGTAATGGCCAGTTATTACGATCGGCGTCGACTTGAAGTCATTGGATTCTGACCTATACTGTAGACCACAGCCGCAAAAATCTCGGGCCTACGCACTGACCGAGCTCGGGTACCACTTGTAATTACAGACCTGGTTGAAATGTTCAATTATTGAGCACGATGGCGAGTTCATGTTGATCGATGCTCAGATGCATTCTTAGCAATAGCTGCATTGTTCTAAGCTGTGCGTGCTGTAATGAACGTGCATGGGTTAGTTTATCCAATAACAATCGTACAAAAAAGTGCACAATAGCCTATGATATAAAAACAAACCAATAGATGACAAGCAGCATTTTGATGAGCATTTTGTCTTAGCAATTAGCTCGAATTTTTGAATGATGACTGTTCTATTTCATGAACTTGAAAAATTTTCTTTTCACCGACACCTCGAACGAATTGGTAAAGTCCCGAGGATGGTGAATAGGTATACTGGTCCTCTCGATTAATGAATGGTCAGTGTCGCACTTCATATGAGTGTGACCTGGTTCTAAAAATTTATGATCAACAGTGTCAACATTATTAGGTGATGCTGTGAAAATGGCAAACATAAGCGCCACGTACGAGTTTCTATTTTGACCCGGGCAACAATCGCTGTATAACATAATATTCCTAATACTTGGTGGAAGTTTCTGCAGGTGTTCGTAAAGGCTCATTATGCCACTTTAATTTCCAGATATGACTGAATAGACTACCTGTGATTAGAAAATATTATTAATGGTATGGTTACAATAATTTGCAATTTAATGAAGCTTACCTGTAGCACAATCGTGAATTGTTAGATTAAATGTGTATAGTTGACGTTTGTAAAACCAAACGGATGATTGCAAATATAACTTTGGAACTAGCAGAGATAGCAGAAATATCAGCTTTCTTACTATAGTAAACTTGTTCTACCATTTGGTGGTGATCTGTTTGCTCTTTCTTAAGATTTTTGCAACTCTATGCCTTCGGCTGACGAAATTTTTATTTTAAGTAAATCGCATTTTGTATACATATCGATTTGCGGTTTTTTAAATTTCAATCCAAGTGTGTGGAAAATTTCCGAATATTTAGTTAAAGATACAGGTGGCAGTTTATCTTGCATAAACAATTTATTCATCTTGGATAATTTTAAATTAACGTTTAAGTACACTTTAGAAGTGTGTCTGTGACTATAATGGTTTTCCTACGCCGGAAAACTTCTAATATGGTGAACTACTTCTTTTTCTTTTCAACGAAAATTTTCTTTGCGGAGGGGCCCATACCTCGCATGTCTTGGGCAATAGCGGTTCCCGAAGACTCTAGTTCCTTAGCAACTACAGTAGTAGACTAAACGAACGCAATATCATTGTTGAAGTAATCGTAGAAATGAAAAATTTTGTAATATTAAAAATTAAAATTATTTATTGTACTTTCATTATTATTTTCGTTCTATTTATATTTTTTCGAAAAACAATTTCATTAAGGCCAAAAAAAATAAAAGATATGAATATTATGGAGACATTCCTTTAAACGCAGTTAATCTTCTTTATTGTACTACAAGGAATAAATGTCCGAATATCCCATTTTTAATATTTTTTATTTCCTCCCTTATTCATAATAACGGAGAAGATTCTGTTATGCATTGAATCAATCAGATTTTTCTGCAGCAATGGCTCTATTTCCTCCCAACTCCGCTTGATGTACAATTTTAAATCCGCTACGCTCTCAAACTGACGTCCGTTGGTATATTCTTTGCCAGTAAGAACATTCCACAAATTCTCAATAGGATTTAGATCCGATGAGCATGCTGGCCACTTTATAAGTTGAATTTCTTTTCGTTGAAGCCACTCTCTCGAAACTTTTGACACGTGGATCGCCGCGTTATCCTGTTGAAATATCCAATTTTGTTCCGAGTCATCATAAAAACTGATTAGAACATCCTCTAAAAGATCACTATAATTGTTGGAATTCATCCGTGTGGAAATAAAACATATCGAAAGTTTGCCGCTATAAGTTAAGGCGCTTCACACCATAACGCTTCCACCTCTAAAATTCCTTTTTGATCTTTTTACCTTAGAATTTTTCAAATCATGCCAATAACAGCTAAAAAAATTACGTTTCGCCGTTCGTCTTTCCAGGTCATATAATTCTTTGCGAAAGCCAACCTAGCCTCTTTATGCACCTTTGTTAGTTTCGGAAATACCTTGATTTTCTGCCACCGAATGCTTCGAAAATCATGCAAAATTCTTGCTACATGCCATTTGCTTATAGACAGATTCAATTCGTGTTTAATCTGTCTCGCAATAAGCCTGTATTTGGTTGCCATCATTCGATTTTGTCCTTTTTGGCGAGCTGTAAGCTTGGTGTTGCCTCGAGTTTTCCTTTTGAGTTCATATTTTTCTCCTTTTTTGAGTAAATTCCGAATCACTCTTTCCGATCTTCCAATTTTTTCGCTATTTGCCGATTCGAATCACTCTGCATCTTGAAACAGTTGACCATCAAAATTTCAGAATCACTCAGTCGTTTTGCTTTACCCATTTCTAAGAAAAACACTTACATTTAAAATCTACGCACAACTCTATTATACTAACTTACTGCGTCACTACAACAATAAAAATTCAAACAATTCCTTTTTAAAAATTTAAAACTAATATGTTTTCCTTCGATGCGTTTAAACAAATGTCTCGTACCAAACTGACTAAAACTATATTTGCTAAAACTACAAAAATATGTTTTTTTTAATTTTCTACTCATTTAAATTGTATTACGAGTATGTCGTTAAAACACATACATACAAATATATTAAAAACATAAACTACTCTTGTATCAACTGCACTTATATACTTACAATTGTATTATTGAATGTTGCGTTTAAACGAATGTCTACTACTGTACGGTTTTTAAGAACCGATCTGTTTCCCTTAAGGTGGCTCTAAAGCATTTTTAACATAGCTGCGTTCGTATTCCATTTACATTCAAGTAATAACAATAAGAATATGGCCGGTTTCGTGGTGCATTTACACTTTTTATATTGCATGTTCTTTTTTATCCTAAACGTCTGTCAAGTCTGCTACAAACGCCATTCTTAGATTAAAGGTGCTCATAAATTCCAAACATTGGGAAAAAATCGTTTCTTGGAGTTCAGGGGGTAACTTATTGCTAAAATTTCTTTTGCATGGGTGAAGCAGTAGGAATTTTTGTCACATTTACAATTTTTCCAGTAGCCGATGTATAAGATTTTCCTGAATTTCGTTTGGCTTTACGTAATTTAGGCGTTTTCTTACTTATTAGCGCTGATTCAGTTGCTGCTGGTGCTGATAAAATTTGTATCGTGGATGGATTGATTACAAAAATTAGTTGGTGAATCCGAAATTTCCATATTTTCATGCCCACTATCTGAATTTCGTTCCACAGTAGATGATGAATCACTAGGTTCAAAATTGGGATTAGAAAGACTACCATCACATGATTCATCTATATCACTATCCGAGGTAATTATTAACATATCTGAAATTCAAGTTAATAAGGTTTAATATTTAAAAGCATTTAATAAACACATTTTATTAAACACTTCTTTTTTATTTCGTAAAAATTAGGTTTTTGTATATTTTAATTAAAAAATTTGTTCAAAAAGTTTAAAAAATCACTCGATCGATTTCGACTTGTTAGGTCATCATCAGGAGTATCTACTGATTTGTAAATAGTGTAAAAATTATTTAAAACCATGTAATTGTATCTTACCATAGGGATGCTTTTTTTGAGCTCCGCTACTGCCAGATATTGCTATGTTTAATAAATGAGCATCACATAATGGACAATCAGTAACACTTGACTTAGTTTTACATGTTAATATCGGTTGAAATAATTCGCCTTGTAGAAAAGAACCATTTACTTCGATTAAATTGTTCCCGTCAGAGTTAGCTGCGGATTCGGTTTCTCCATACTGTTAAAGTTAGCCGACTCGCTCCAGCCGTAAAATGTTGATAATGCAGAATCGGCTGTAACAACTAAAAGGGCCCCAGCCGTAAAAGTCGATAATGCAAAATCAGAACGAGCTTGTATTATTCGGCAGTAAAGGTCGGTAATGCAGATTTGTATTTTTGGTGTTAAACAGTAATTACTTTTTAAATCAAAAATGTTTATTTCGGTTCATCAACGTAAACTATTCTAAATTAATTTTTTTTATTAAAAGCATTAAAACTATAATTAAAAAACTATTTTAATAAGCAGAAAACTCAATGGTATATACGAAGAGTTAGAAAATTTCGATAAATAAATCGCAAAACTTATCGTAAAAACTTACCGTTTAAAGTGTTATGTCTGGAAAAGGTCTCGTTTGAATTGGTTCATCGATGGTTATGGCTGGAAAATTTTCCAAGTCAAGTTTTATGTTGAGAGTCCGTGAAAATTGGGGGAGTGAAATGCACGTGCAAATTTCAAAAACTCGTAAAAACTTAACGTTTTAAGTGTTATGTCTGGAAAAGATCTCGTTTGAATCAATTCGTTGATGGTTATCGCTGGAAAATTTTCCAGGTCAAGTTTTATGTTGAGAGTCCGGGAAAATTGGGGGGAGTGAAATACACGTGCAAATTTCAAAAATTCGTAAAAACTTAACGTTTTAAGTGTTGTGTCTGGAAAGGGTCTCGTTTGATTTGGTTCGTTAATGGTTATCGCTGGAAAATTTTCCAGGTCAAATTTTATGTTGAGAGTCCGGGAAAATTGGGGGGAGTGAAATGCACGTGCAAATTTCAAAAATTCGTAAAAACTAAACGTTTAAAGTGTTATGTCTGGAAAGGGTCTCGTTTGATTTGGTTCGTTGATGGTTATCGCTGGAAAATTTTCCAGGTCAAGTTTTATGTTGAGAGTCCGGGAAAATTGGGGGAGTGAAATACAAATTTGTATTTGGGAGTAAAGTGCAAATTTCAAAAATTCGTAAACACTAAACGTTTAAAGTGTTATGTCTGGAAAAGGTCTCGTTTGAATTGGTTCATTGATGGTTATGGCTGGAAAATTTTCCAGATCAAGTTTTATGTTGAGAGTCCGGGAAAATTGGGGGGAGTGAAATACACGTGCAAATTTCAAAAATTCGTAAAAACCTAACGGTTAAAGTATTATGTCTGGAAAAGGTCTCGTTTGAATTGGTTCATTGATGGTTATGGCTGGAAAATTTTCCAGATCAAGTTTTATGTTGAGAGTCCGGGAAAATTGGGGGGAGTGAAATACACGTGCAAATTTCAAAAATTCGTAAAAACTTAACGTTTTAAGTGATGTGTCTGGAAAAGGGCTAGTTTGAATCAATTCGTTGATGGTTATCGCTGGAAAATTTTCCAGGTCAAGTTTTATGTTGAGAGTCCGGGAAAATTGGGGGGGGGGGGGGGGGAGTGAAATACACGTGCAAATTTCAAAAATTCGTAAAAACTAAACGTTTAAAGTGTTATGTCTGGAAAAGGTCTCGTTTGAATTGGTTCATAGATCGTTATGGCTGGAAAATTGTCCAGGTCAAGTTTTATGTTGAGAGTCCGGGAAAATTGGGGGGAGTGAAATAAACGTGCAAATTTCAAAAATTCGTAAAAATTAAACGTTTAAAGTGTTATGTCTGGAAAGGGTCTCGTTTGATTTGGTTCGTTGATGGTTATGGCTGGAAAATTTTTCAGGTCAAGTTTTATGTTGAGGGTCTGGGAAAATTGGGGGGAGTGAAATACACATGCAAATTTCAAAAATTCGTAAAAACTTAACGTTTAAAGTGTTATTTCTGGAAAAGGTCTCATTTGAATCGGTTTGTCTTTGGTTAACACAGCTAAACAGAAATGTCTTATGTTTTCGTTGAACATCGGCATTATTAAGTCGAGTTAGATGGGTCGGCCACGTTACAAGTTCCCCACAACAACGAATGACCAAAGAAGTTGATGCGATTTCTGCTGAAAACATTATTATAGATTTTGCGATTATTTTAAAAGAGACAAACTTTCATGAACCAAAAGAGTTGATGTCTGATTACGGCGATGATGAACAATGCTTCATTGATAGTGAAATACAAAATATTACCGTTTTATATAAATCTAGCAGATTTTATAAAGAGTTTGCTGCCATCGCTAATTTTAAAGAATTGGGAAAACTTCGTACGGCTATCACAAATGTATTTTATCGGCCAAAATTTTTGAAGGAAATTCTTAAGGATTTTTTGCCTTTTCTCCCGCTATGGGCTCCAATTCTGAAACATTTGGAAAAGCAAACGTTACCTACTTTACATTTCACAAACGCGGCTTTTGAAAGCTATTTTGGTGAATTTAAACACAATTTAGATAAAAACGCCGTGAATGTGGGAAAGCGCCCCATTAAAGCCGGAAGGTTTATGGAGTTCTCAAGAACTGCCATTAATCATAAAATTCACGGGATTTTGAATGAATTTCTCCGATCAGGGTTTACTAGCACAACCGAAAGAAAACAAAAGATTCCTGATTTTTCTTTCGAAACTGACCCCACAGAAAAGTGGCGACATTCAACCAAGAAGTCAGCTATGTAACATTTTTCAAATATATCATTTACTCCTCGAAATTCTTCCTTCAGCGAGAGATCTATGGATACATTTATGAGAGACGACATTGACCATGCTAACGACAAGTTTTCGAACAACTTGCTTAAACAAATTAACCACTATACAAAACAGTATATTATTGGCGATTCATGCGTGAATTACGTTGTTTGCAAAATCGGTGAAAAAATTATTTATTATGATAGTTTTAACCGTTTATCTGGTAGCAATTGGGTAGAAAATGATATCGCAGATGTGTGGCTCCAACTAATCGCGGGAAAATTTCCAGACTGTCAAGTAATGCCCTACAGCTTTGGATCTATAATATTTTGTTCGAATAATTCTGCTACCGACTTAAAAAATATTGCAAGAAATCTTAATCTACACAGCAAATATTTAATAATGCCGATCTTCGACGAAAACAAACGGCATTTCCATTTAGCTGTGATAGATTGCATAAAAGACTGGTACCTTCTAAATGATTCAAATAAATTTGACCAAAAAACAAAACCGGGAGCTAAATTGTATTACCAAAGGTGTTTTAATAATTTTTGTAAATTTTTGGAGTGCTATAATAAAATTGATAACCATCGACAAACCGATTCACCCAAGACCTTTTCCAGACACAACACTTAAAACGTTAAGTTTAAACACATTTTTGAAATTTGCATGTGTATTTCACTCCCCCAATTTTCCCGGACTCTCAACATAAAACTTGACCTGGAAAATTTTCCAGCCATAACTATCGACAAAACTATTCAAACGAGACCTTTTCCAGACATAACACTTTAAACGTTAAGTTTTTACGAATTTTTGAAATTTGCATGCGTATTTCACTCTCCCCCCAATTTTCCCGGACTCTCAACATAAAACTTGACCTGGAAAATTTTTCAGTGATAACCATCGACAAACTGATTCAAACGAGACCTTTTTCAGATATAACACTTAAAACGTTAAGTGTTTACGAATTTTTGAAATTTGCATGTGTCCGAGCCATCTCAATTTTCAGAGCCAATCCTTATCCCGAAGTTACGGATCTAATTTGCCGACTTCCCTGACCTACATTAATCTATCGACTAGAGACTCTTCATCTTGGAGACCAGCTGCGGATATCGGTACGGTCTGTTGAGAATTTGCGTAACCCTTCCATAGATTTTCAAGCACTCCCCCCAATTTTCCCGGACTCTCAACATAAAACTTGACCTGGAAAATTTTCCAGTGATAACCATCGACAAAACAATTCAAACGAGATCTTTCCCAGACATAACACTTTAAACGTTAAATTTTTATGAATATTTGAAATTTGCATGTGTATTTCACTCCCCCCAATTTTCCCGGACCATCAACATAAAACTTGATCTGGAAAATTTTCCAGTGATAACCATCGACATTAAACGTTAAGTTTAAACACATTTTTGAAATTTGCATGTGTATTTCACTCCCCCCAATTTTCCCGGACTCTCAACATAAAACTTGACCCGGAAAATTTTCCAGTGATAACCATCGACAAACCGATTTAAACGAGACCTTTTCCAGACATAACACTTTAAACGTTAAGTTTTTACGAATTTTTGAAATTTTCCCATTTACGTTTCATATAGTTTATAGTACGTATATTCACATAAATTATTGTCGATATTTAAATTTTGTTTTTTCTTATGAAACATTTGTTTTCGGCTGATTTTTTAGGTTATTACTTTCGGCTGGGATATTTCATTATAAATACATGTTTTTTTAACTTCCGGCTGATGTAGTCGAGACACAATCTGCATTATCGATTTTTCTTCACTTTCGGCTGGCAACTTTCGGCTAACTTTACCTGTATGGTTTTTAGGAAGAACAAAATAAATATTTGCAACAAAAATAATTTCATTTCGGCATAAAATTTGTACCTGCATTATCGACATTTTTCAGCTGAGGTGTTACCGATAAATATCAGCTGTCATTTTCGTTTGATTAGTTTGAATCTGCATTATCGTCATTTTTCGGCTGCAGTCGGCTAACTTTAATAGGGTGTTTCTCCATCTAATATAAAAAGTTAGAAAATTTAAATTAACTATTAATATACAGAATATTTATTAGTTTTGATACCTTCTAATAATTTTTATTAATGTTACCTTTCTTTGGTGTAATTTGTTTCGGTTCAACTGTAACAATTCTTCCTTTTAGCCTAGCAGGACGTTAAGGGGTACTCGTCGAATGGGCGGGTTCGTTGGCCAAAGGTACGCAGACGAATTGTTGCATATTAATTATAGTCCTGTTTCCTGATCTTCTATCACGATCAATTTCCACTCACTCACATCACCAACAATATTTAATTTAATTTGCCATATTTAACGATAAATTCACTTTATAACAAAAATAAGAAAGGAAGCAGATATTTGGTGAGAGAGAGCCTCACTGTCAAAAGATTTCAGAAAGTGTTCTTATGTTTTGCTTGTACATTACAATAGCAAATACAATTATTATCAATTTTAATTATCAAAATAAATTACGAAATTCGAATTAACTAATCTTATTATGAAAGGTAATTTTAAAATTAGTTTTAGATTGACCCTAATTAAAATTAAAAATTAATGCACAAAGAAAATATTTTACTGATCGCGGATTTACTTAATAAATATGAAATATGATTAAAGAATTACCTATACAATGATGCACTGGTTGTAAATGAAATCCACTTTTGTTCTGGTCCTATGCGGTACTAATATTGTTGATGCAGGTCATTAAATTCCGTTGTACCAAAATACTAGCGTAATATATTTTTCTTGGTACTCGTTTGGTATACGAGTTCGTTGAACTCAATGATATTGTAAACAAGAGAATCCCAAATTGACGTCACTTCTTCCATTTGATAGGATAATCCAGATGATATTGTTTTTTTTTTTTTTTTAAATTAGCAGCAATGAATCATTCAACAAAAGTATTGTTGGATGAAAACCATACATTGTTAGCAGGGTGTGGTCATTTAAAATGTTTGCATTAATACCGTAAACTCGATATTAGGCTGCATATGCAAATTGCTTTAGCCTTAGCCGATTTAATACACTGACCTTTAACGTCTTTAAACTGCGATTTGATGTTTAGTTGAAATGGAGGCGATGTTTTATTTTAGCTAGGTAGATAACTATAACGTGTCTCAGAGTTTAATTAATTTGGTCAAATTGTTATTTAAAATATAACATAATTTTATTTTTTTTTTATTTCACGATCACCCATTTTATGTATACAAAATTTTATATAATATTATTATATAATAGTTACATTGATTTTTATAACTTATAATTTTCAATTAGAAATTTTATTTTAATTTTACTTATGCATGTACACTAATATATATCTGAGTTTGTACAATAATATCACATTTATAAATTGGTACACCAACTTTTTTCAAATTTTAATTTAAAATTAACTATTTCACTTCTCAGAGTTATCTTTATGGTCTTAAATTATAATTATTGTATAAACAAAACATAGGAATCTTTTTTTTTTTTATATAATTCCTATCTAAGGCTTATCCTCGACTGACTGTCGCTTTTCGCAACAAAAACCACCCAACTATCTTCTTTCCCCTCCCTTCTTTTTCATTCCCCTCCCTTCTTTTTCATTCCCCTATACTTATCGATTATCGATAAGTATAGAAAAAAAACAAAACAAAGGGTGATCCTGCATAATCGTTACAGGACAGATTCGAATAAGCAGGCCTGTTAAACAGCGAGCAAAATTTCGAATCTGAGTCTAGGGTTTTTTTCATTTTTATATACATCCTTAAACTTTGATATCCTTTGCATGGAAAGTTCCCAAAATTTTACCACTCTCATCTTTGCACACGTAAGTCACACTTCCAGTTTTCTGGTGAATCAATGCTTTTATATATTTAGGACAGAATTTTGCACAGATATTTTTCGCAGCGTCACTTTGGGGATGTTGCAATAGGTAAACAGTCTGTCCAGGAGTGAATTTAATATGTCGCGTGCGAAGGTTATAATGCTTTGAGTATTTTTCGTATGCAGATTTTAGAAGCTTGACTATTGTAGAATGCAGTATCGAGATTCGATCAGAGGTTGGTAACACGTCTATGTCATCTCCTAACGATCTCATGTTACGTAGTAGTTCGTACGATTTTCCATTTTTAATCATGTGATATCCAAAGAGCAAAAAGAAGGGCGAATGTTGAGTCGTTTGGTGAATTGCAGTACGAAGGGCGCAAGCGATTTCAGCTAAATATTTATCCCAGGTTTTATGATCTGTTTCGACGTATGCCCTAATCGCAGCTAATACCGATCTGTTGACCCGCTCAGATGCATTTGCCTGAGGCGAATACACAGCTGTTCTACTGTGTATTATGCTAAAGTCACTTAGAAGCTCCTGGAATGCCTTACTGATGAATTGCTGGCCGTTATCAGTACGCACTTGTCTAGGGACACCAAAGACCAGAAAAACGTCATTCTTAAGATAATTTATAATTTTATTTGTGGTACTCGAGCTTAAAGGTTTCAATAAAACAAATTTAGTGAACTGATCTAAAATTACTAAAATATATGAGTTTCCTGATTTTGAGCGTGGATACGGTCCCATAAGATCAATAAACAGGTTTTCAAACGGTCGAGATGGAAATAATGTTTCGCCTAAAGGTGGTTTAGTGATTGCGTTAGAGGTTTTCGTCGTTTTACAAATTTCGCAAGTTTTTACATAATCGTACACCTGTCTACGAATTCCAGGCCAATAAAACTGTTCACGTATGCGCGATAATGTCTTGCTAATACCCCCATGCGCAGCTAGAGGTACGTCATGAAATTGTTGAATAAGGGATTGGGTCATACTCTGCGGTATCCAGAGCTTCCAGTTAGTAAGATCTGAAAAAACAGCATCAAACTTTGATCCGATTTGAATGTAAATTCTGTCCGACAAAATTTTAAAAGATGGATATTTGTGTGGTGATTGTTGAATATTGTCCCTTAGCTGTCTGTACTCGAGATCGTTGAAGCCCACTGACGAAAGATCGATTGCTGAGTTTAGGGTTACACTATCGCAAAACATTCGTGACAAAGAATCTGGCACTATATTTTCCGAGCCTCGCTGATGCTGAATATTGAAATCAAAGGCTTGCAACTTCAGGCTCCAACGTGCCAATCTACCATTCAAATCATTCTGCGCCATCAACCATTTGAGACTCGAATGGTCAGTTATGATAGTAAAATGGTAGCCTTCAATGTACGGCCGAAATTTTTTTACGCTTAATACTGCAGCTAGACATTCAAATTCTGTCGTACTGTAGTTTGTTTGTGCTTGATTTAGCTTCTTAGACATAAATGCAATCGGTCTTTCATTGCCTTCGAGGTCCTTTTGGAATAATACGCTTCCCACACCGGTTTTCGATGCATCACAACGAATCCAAAAAGGTTTAGAATAGTCCGGGTTTATTAACAAGGGAGCCGAAGTTAATAATACTTTCAATTTCTCTAGAGCCACCTGAGCGTCGTTTGTCCAAACAAATTTAATCGTTTTCTTTAATAAATTGGTTATAGGAGTCGTTAACTGAGCATAATTTGGTATAAACCTTTGATACCACCCTGTCATGCCAAGCAGTCTACGGGTCTGTTTAACCGTGGATGGAGTAGGGAAATTTCTGATTGCTTCTACCTTTTCTTCATCGGTTTTGATCCCGTCTTCTCTAATTACGTAGCCAAGATATTTTATTTCTTTCATAAAGAAGTGGCTCTTGGTAACGTTTATTGTTAGACCGGCCTCAGAAAGGCGATTTGCAACGAGTTGGAGTAATTTAAAATGTTCATCGATTGTGGAAGAAGTGATCAATAGATCGTCCAGATACACAAATATTTGGTGGTGATAGCAATGCGGAATGACTTTATCCATAAGACGACACATCGTCTGAGGGGAATTGCAAAGGCCGAAGGGCATTACACAAAACTGGTACAGCGGGCGACCAGGAACCGTGAATGCAGTTTTGTCTCTCGAGTTGGGAGCAAGAGGTATTTGCCAGAAGGCATCTTTTAGGTCAATGCTGGAGATATACCTTGTGTTACTTAATCTGCTTAATAAGCCATTAATTAAGGGTAACGGATACGCGTCTTTTTTCGTCACAGCATTGACCTTTCGAGAATCCAGGCACAACCGAATTTTATTAGGCTTGCGAATAAGTACAACGGGCGAAGACCACGAACTCGAGCTTTCTTCGATTACCCCAAGTGATAACATTCTATCTAGTTCGCTGTACATTAGTTCCTGGATCGCGGGTGACACTGCATAATGCCGCTGTTTAATAGGCTGGCTATCACCAACATCTATTTGATGTTCAATTAATTTCGTTCGCCCCAACCCGTTCTTCTCAAAGGACGGAAAGAAATCCCGGATTTTCTCAAAATCAATGGATTGAGCTGGTGTTAGAATATGTTTATTACTCTCGCTAACCTTTGACGACGGAGGAGTAAGAGACTCTACTATATACGGCATGATTTTGAAAGTATTCCAAAAGTCTATTCCTAAATAAACTTGACCTTGTAAGGAGGGTACTATATAAAATCGAACCGATTTGGTTTTATTATTAAATTTCACAGGTAAATCGACAAAACCAATAATTTTATTTTTGGAGCCATCCGCGGTGGACACTTCGGCAGAGATACATTTATGATGTGAATTTATTTTATTTAGAAGCTCTAGTGCTCCTTGACCTAAAATGCTGATTGAAGCTCCACTATCCATTAGACCACGCGTCGGCAAACCATTAATTTCAACTAACGCGTAGGGCCTAAAATCTTGGTCCCCTGCGATGCAAGTTTCAGCACAAGCACGAATAAAGTTACGCCGATCGTGCCAATATTTAATGTTTCTGTTGAGTTCCTTTATTAGCGTAAGTGGCGGAGAGTGAGCTTTAGAAAAGGCGTCTACGGCAGATAAGTGACTATATGGCTTTATTGGTAATGTTATCAGCGGTAACGTGGCGGTTCGGTATTTGAAGCGACTGAGGCAGTGGTCGTTTGAGGGCGGGTTAAAATTTTCACCGGTCGTGTCATTCCCGATCTGCTCACTCCCGGTGTAAAGTTTTCTGGAATGCGTTGACAGTTACCACATTGGGGTTTTAAAGTATCCCTTGCTCCGCAACCGTAACAAAATATTCCTTGTGGTGGTAAATTACATTCTTGGTATCGATGCTCCGGCATATGGCAGTTCCAGCAAATTAAATTTTGTCTCACGCGATTATTGTCAGTTTGAGGATTCCGGTTTGAGTTAGCCGGTGCCTTATACATTGCGTCTAAATGATATTCTGTCTCTTCCAATTGAACAGGTTCTTGATTAGGTCTTCGGACATAGCTCGATGCCATAGAGTTTACGTCATCGAAATTAGTTTGCGTCGGAAATACAAGCTCATTTACATTTACGAATCTATTGTTTGGCGGCACGGGTGTAAATCTATCCATTCGTTTTCTGTCCCACAGGCGTTCATAACGATGACAAATTATTCTCAATTCCTCAATAGAAGCTACCGTTAAATGAAGAGTCATTTGTTGTAGGTCGAAACTCATATTTTCTCTAATGACGTCTAATAATTCAAGTTCATGATATGGACGGTTCAATCGGTGATTCAAGCTTTCGATTTCGAGAATGAAGTCACTAAGTGATTCGTTAATTTTTTGTTTACGCGTTTCTATTACTCGTCGGATGGCACGATCCGAGTCAATACTACTAAATCTTTGAATTAATGCATTACGTAATTCTGAGTATGCTGCGGTTGGATATTTTTGAGTAAAAACCCAGTACCATTTTTCGGCAGTATCGGTTAGAAATTTAGGCATTAAGGCATGCAACTGATTGACGGGAACTTGTTCACGCCACGCAAACGACTCTAGTCTTATAGGGAGTACGCGTCGGGGAAGTTATGTTAGTTGAAGTGGTATGGTAATCCTTCGTTATATTAACGTTCGGATCAGTGTAACTATTCGGAGTAGGATAAGGAAAACTTCGATTAAGGGGTATGGAATTCTTGTAGTAATTTGGTGGTACCACTAAATTAATATTAGGTTTGCAAGAGGTTTCATCACTATACGAGATTTGATCATGATTGTAAGGAATGTTCTGGGTAGTTGAACTCACAATAGGGTTAGAGAACCGAACTTTTTTACTCCATGTTACATTTGTCACATCGTGAGTAACCGGGTATAATGCAAATTCCTTCGAAGTATAACCAGAGGTAGATACCGGAACAATATTTAACGGTAAACTATAAGTCCCAGGTATTTCCGAAGATTTAGTAGCAATATTCAATCTATCTAGCGTTTCTATTACCGTAGACATTGGAGTATCAACATGAGGATTCTTTAGGTTGGATTCAGACTCAATAAATTTTTCTAAACATACTTCATGTAGTCTTTCTAGACTTCGCCAGTGATTTATTTGTCGGTCAACTTCGTTGTCTTGATGGAAACATCCCTTGAGCCTATACGTTCTTTCTCTCCAATGTTTTATCCTAACTTTTATATCCGATAATGTATCAATTGAATTTATGACACATTCGTCTTCCAAAATTTTACTTATTATGGGAACTTGGTCTGCGCAAAATTTTAGTTCCTTTTTATAGTCCGCAGCATGCGTACGAGAAGGTTTGGTTGATTGGTCATTCTCTTCAGATCGAAGTACAGACAGTAACTGTTCTTCCCACCCCAATTCAGTCGTACAAATATCCCTTACCATGCATTCTACGTCAATCTCTTCTTCGGTGAGACCTTTAAGAGGGTCCCAACTTGTAGGTGGACTCATAGTAAGGAAATTATTTATTTATAGTATTAGCCCTTAGGTAAAGGTAGGTATTAACCTTATAAACAAAATGTTTTAAACGAGTTGTAAATGTTATAAAAACTATTTTAAATATTTTTTTTTTTTTTAATTTTTTTTTTGTTATTTTAATTGTCAATTCACTTTTTCAAGAGTAACGCAAAAAATATGTCTGTGCTAAAGATGTAGAAATTACTATTTTGAAATCCGTAGTCAATAATAATTTCTACTCAAGAAAACCAAATCAATTTCAAATACTGGAAATGAGCGACTATATGTGCAACGCGAAAATCCAGAACGCAAATAAAATTTTACGAATTTGCAAAAGAAAATATAATAATATAATATTTGGTGTATAGAAAAATAATTTCAAAAAAAAATTGCAAAAGAAAATATAATAATACGATATAATAATGTTAGGTGTATATAAAAATAAATTCAAAGAAAATAAATTTGTCAAAAATTTTAATCTTAGATAAACAGAATTATTATGGTGATGTTTATGAGTAGGCGAATTAAACGTGCGACTGATATTTGAATTTGCAAAATTATAAAAACAAGATTGTGCTGCAATGTTATGCAAAAATTTATTTTAATTAATTTTAGTTGGTAGGGCATTAAGAAAAGTAAACAGTCCTAAATGGGATTGCTGATTTACTCAGATATTCCAACCATTGAAGTCTGTTTACCACGTCAGATAATGCCGACCAAAAAAAAATTGAAAGTAGGTGTGACTATCAGTATGTATCCAGCAAGAATTCTAAACAATCGAACAATCAATTGATGACACACATACCGACGACATTATATAATAGTAATTACGGAACTTTAATGTTGTGCGTTAATTGATTGTTTATTGGTAGGGCATTAATAGAATTAACCATCCATCCAAGCGATAACTGCTTTATGCAGAGCGTCAAACCTAGATAAATGCTTATTTAATTAATAAATGCCGATCAACAATATAATAACAAGGATGTTTTGGTATTCAGTGTGAACCCAGCAAGAATTCTTATTATTAGAACAGTCAATTGCTGATGATCATTCTCATCCCATTTTATTTGTATGAATTATTAGGGAACTGAAATTTAATCTTTAAAATATGAAAAGCAGAAATAAAAAAAAAAACAAAAATATACTAGAAAAATTTACTATTATAACTGTGACATTCTCTATGCTCGATGAAACGGAATTCAAAATTTACCGAACCATCAACGGCTCATCGAGAATAATAAAAATCACACTTTTAGAACGTTTTCAGATTGAAGTTAACACGTGGACACAATCAGGTCCCTGTTTCGGCGCCATTTTGTAACAATTCTTCCTTTTAGCCTAGCAGGACGTTAAGGGGTACTCGTCGAATGGGCGGGTTCGTTGGCCAAAGGTACGCAGACGAATTGTTGCATATTAATTATAGTCCTGTTTCCTGATCTTCTATCACGATCAATTTCCACTCACTCACATCACCAACAATATTTAATTTAATTTGCCATATTTAACGATAAATTCACTTTATAACAAAAATAAGAAAGGAAGCAGATATTTGGTGAGAGAGAGCCTCACTGTCAAAAGATTTCAGAAAGTGTTCTTATGTTTTGCTTGTACATTACAATAGCAAATACAATTATTATCAATTTTAATTATCAAAATAAATTACGAAATTCGAATTAACTAATCTTATTATGAAAGGTAATTTTAAAATTAGTTTTAGATTGACCCTAATTAAAATTAAAAATTAATGCACAAAGAAAATATTTTACTGATCGCGGATTTACTTAATAAATATGAAATATGATTAAAGAATTACCTATACAATGATGCACTGGTTGTAAATGAAATCCACTTTTGTTCTGGTCCTATGCGGTACTAATATTGTTGATGCAGGTCATTAAATTCCGTTGTACCAAAATACTAGCGTAATATATTTTTCTTGGTACTCGTTTGGTATACGAGTTCGTTGAACTCAATGATATTGTAAACAAGAGAATCCCAAATTGACGTCACTTCTTCCATTTGATAGGATAATCCAGATGATATTGTTTTTTTTTTTTTTTTAAATTAGCAGCAATGAATCATTCAACAAAAGTATTGTTGGATGAAAACCATACATTGTTAGCAGGGTGTGGTCATTTAAAATGTTTGCATTAATACCGTAAACTCGATATTAGGCTGCATATGCAAATTGCTTTAGCCTTAGCCGATTTAATACACTGACCTTTAACGTCTTTAAACTGCGATTTGATGTTTAGTTGAAATGGAGGCGATGTTTTATTTTAGCTAGGTAGATAACTATAACGTGTCTCAGAGTTTAATTAATTTGGTCAAATTGTTATTTAAAATATAACATAATTTTATTTTTTTTTTATTTCACGATCACCCATTTTATGTATACAAAATTTTATATAATATTATTATATAATAGTTACATTGATTTTTATAACTTATAATTTTCAATTAGAAATTTTATTTTAATTTTACTTATGCATGTACACTAATATATATCTGAGTTTGTACAATAATATCACATTTATAAATTGGTACACCAACTTTTTTCAAATTTTAATTTAAAATTAACTATTTCACTTCTCAGAGTTATCTTTATGGTCTTAAATTATAATTATTGTATAAACAAAACATAGGAATCTTTTTTTTTTTTATATAATTCCTATCTAAGGCTTATCCTCGACTGACTGTCGCTTTTCGCAACAAAAACCACCCAACTATCTTCTTTCCCCTCCCTTCTTTTTCATTCCCCTATACTTATCGATTATCGATAAGTATAGAAAAAAAACAAAACAAAGGGTGATCCTGCATAATCGTTACACAGCATTGCTCTCACTGATTTTAGCTTTTAATGCTAGCGCAACCATCCTACTGGCTCTCTGTGTGCACTCATTTTCCATGTAATATCACACTTTTTTTATTTGACAAAGTTCAATAAAGGACAAACAAAACTATTCAAATTTTACTTTATAAGAGACAATACGTTATAAAACCTTTTGAAGTTTCTTACTTAAGGCCCTAGTTAAATTATTTATTATCAATTAAAAATCACTATGCACTAGAAAAAAACGACTTGTTTACACATAATTAAGTATATTAAAATTTTTATTTTGTTGAAACGACCAACACATCTATCACATCTATCGACACAATTTCCGTAAATTACATTATTTGTAACTGCACAATCCAAAAAATTTAAAATAATTGCTTAACATAATATAGTTTTAAGTTTTGCACTTACATCAATTTATAATAACCTTTTAAATAACTTTAAGCTATCTTTTAAAAATATATTTTATTAAAATGACTTCAATGCATTTCAGCATTTTACGATTTTATACTTCTGTCAGTTATTAAGTCAGTCAGTTATTCTGTCAGTTTTTAAATAGTGACTTCAGAGCACATAACTAATCTTAAAAGTGAAATATGAAATTGGAATGTTATTTTATGTAACATAGGTCATTATTACAAATGTAATAGAAGAGTAAAATTAAATAAGCCATTTAGTAACCTCTTGTATCTTTGGTAAATAACGGGATAGAAAAACTGAAAATAGATAAATGTTCGTTATAGAGAGATTATTTCAATTGCATATTAAACTCATTAACGTAAATAATGTTAACGGATTTTATTTCGGATGAAAACGATCAAAACTAACGGGTGGTCTGTCTAGCGTTTTTAACTTCAACTGGCCGTTATTTCGAATGTGACAATACTTACGTCATACGAGTTGTAACAGAAAATTAGTTTAATGTTTGACATTTACGAAATGGGTCGTTTTAACTTCAACAAGATTGCGAAATATTGAAAACTCGTGCATTTACAGTGCGTACAGCCGAGAAAATTGCACCTGTTGCTCAGAATATGTCTGAGCGACCATCAACATCAACTCGTCATCGTGCTCAAGAATTGAACATTTCACACAGTTTTTTTTTTGTGGGCAGCCGTTAAGGATAAATGTTACACTAGCCAACCAGAACTATCCAAGAGTTGAAAGATCAAATTGAAATTGCTATTGATGAGATAGGGGCCAATACAATCGAAAATTTTCTGAAAAGTTGGGTTGGCAGAATGAGGTACTATAATGCCAGCCGTGGAGGTCATATGAATGAAATTGTGTTCCATACTTAACGGCATCTTGCACATGACTGTTGAACGTGTTCCTTTAGTAGATTGTTCAATTTCCGGCGTCCATGAAAAACATCGACAGTAGAAAATAGTTTTTTTTTGAGCACTAAAAGAAAAACCATTTTCATTTTTTTTTGGTTTGATTCCGCAGTTCCGTTAAGAGAAAACGACAAAACGTGATTTTCATTTAACAAAAGTTATTTGATTTATGATTTTGATTGTTGTTTTTGTTGTCGTATAGATGTATAATCATCCCATATATACGAGTAAAATACAAAGAGGGAGCGACAAGAAAAAACTTAATTAGAATAATTTGTTTTCATTACATTTGGATATTACAATTTAACAAAAAAAAAAACATAAAATATACGAAAAGCTTTTTTCCAATTTGCTTTCGCTCCGGCTTTATTTTGAAATAATTCACTGCTGTTGAACTTTTATTGAGAAAGTTTTGTGTTATTTTCTCGAGCAAATATTTTTCAGATTTTCCATCAACAAAAAAAAAAATCTGAATATGTAAAATACAGTGAAATTGGGAAAAGCACAGAAAAATAATAATAATAATAAATTTCGATTCGGGAGAAAATCGAAAAGTTTTCTGAATTTTTTTTTTATTTTATTTTATTTCAATAGAAAGTTTAGTTTTTCGCTGATGGGGATTTTATTATTTTTTGGAGGGATTTTAAATAAAGTTTAGAACCGGGAAAAATATTAAAATGTAATTTTTGAAGTTTGTATATTTTTCCACTACTGCTTGATATCCGCAAAACAAAAATATAAAAATGAACATAATAACGGTAAAAATATCGTAAAATGTCAAAAATATATCATTTAAGCTTTAATGTTATGGTATGTGAGGAAAATAATTTGTTAGGGAAATTTTATTATGTGCTTTTTTAATTTTATGTGCTTTTGTTGGGTATATTCAACGAATAAATAAAATTTTATTATCTGAACGCGATACTAATCTGTGTACGGAAGCACTTTTATTAATTTGCAAATTATGGTGAACTATCCTATAACCTGCTTCATATAATTGTATTCAAGCATAATTCATAATTGCAAAATTGAACCAGCCATTTATAAGAAGCTTTTTCATAGTTTACATAAAAAGTTTGTAAGTTTTAAAGTCTCAAAGAAAAATAAATTTATGTTCAAGTTTCAAGTAGCAATAAAAGTTTAAGAAATTTATTACGTGATTTTGTGGTTTCCGTTTTTGGTTCAAATGTGAAAGCCTCCTGAGTAATTATGTGAACACCAAACAATGAAGTATGAAGTTTCTGACAAATTGAAAAAAAAAACCTTATCGTTTTATAAATTAAGAACGTTATGTTTTAAAACTTAAGTCGTAATTAAGTATAACAAAATATTTAAAAAAATTAAAGGAAAATATATTTTGCATAGTTCAAATCAAAAATATAAAAATCTTTAATCAGCTTTCGGTTTCATAAATCAAAACTAAATAAATTAGAGCTAAAACCTCAAGAAACTTAAAGGCATCGTAGAGTTGTAGTAATGTCTTTATCACATCTTTTGTAGGAGCCAACATAATTATGCAACCTGTCGAAGCATTTCAATTTTTCTATATTGGAATGATAAAAAATCGTTCGTCGTGGTAAAAATCGTAAATAACCATTAGAAGGCCACTAACAAGACATCGCAGAAATGTCTCCGTAAATAGATCTATGCCATCGTGTAATGCCAACCCTATCGCATCTTTTATCTGAGCCAACATAATTGCACATATGCACATCGTAAAAGCATCATCGAAAATTCTATCATTCGAAGGCCATTGACCAAGCATTATAGAGACGCCTTAGTAAATCAAAGCATGTCGGCGTATAGAACTGACCCAATCACGTCTTCTGTGGAAGTTATCATAATTTTCGTGACCCGTTGCAGCAAACATTTATTATGTTGAGATTTTATGATTTCGAACAATCGAAAATTGAAGAACATTGACAAGGTATCGTAGAGATGTGTCAGTAAATCGTATCGTATCGTCTTGTACCATCGATAGTGAATTCACGTGGTTGGATGATGAATTCAAATGGTCTAATAAACGTTGAATTTTCATCGGTATTTCAATTTGTTTAATTAAATAAACATGGTCTGTTTATTTTTTTTTCTATATACTTTAGAGACTATACATAAAAACTTATTCCTCTTTGATCCCAAATTAAGTTTTGGCGTAATATCATCAATTTTTACATTGATTGATTACATCGGAACTATGACTTTTTAATGATGGTGTAATAAGTCTAAGAAACATCAGTAGCTCTACGGCCAGTTATGGACTCATTCCACAAAACACAAATATCTTTTGAATCGGGCAGACAAGCGAACGTTTCATTAAAAACCTCCAGTCGGCTTACAAAGTAAGAATTTTTTAGTGTCATTTTAGGGATTCACATTTGCATATCGTTGAAATTTGGCTCCCATTTTTGCGTCTTGTCCTTTTCGTATGCTTTCCTTGCTAATGTGTAATTATTATGGTGTCCTTTGTTAAACGCAGATCTCGCAACTAAAATCATCGTGATTAGTGGGAGAAGATGAACTACCAGCTTCAGAATCATTCACATGATTTTTGTATGATGAACAGCTTTGAAAATCATCTTCCGAAGGATTTGTAAAGCCAATATTTTCACGCTTAAACGCTTTGTTGTATGTCTCGTAAGAAATATTCAACTCAGATTTTTGTTCCACAAAATCGTTCCACAAACACCTGACACTTAAGTCAGGTGTTAAGTACCGCCTGTTTTGAGCGTTCCCCAGTCTATAATGTTACACAATTGGATTGAAACTATTAATGTGTTGTTTTAGTTTACTGTGCATTCTTTAATTTTTGATTTCTTTAGATGTCTTTAATTTTAGATTTAAAATGCTCCATTGCGAATTTATCGTGTTTCCGACCTAGACAGCTTAGAAACATATTTTTACAAACCTTAGTCGAAACAGCATATCCAGCTGCAGCTATTGAATTCATTAGCGTATATGTCAGGCTATAATTGCGTACTATTGCGTTATATTTCTGACTCCGAACTTTAACTTTATTTTGTGTTGTACGAGGGTTGCCTTTTATATTTCGGGATTGGACAACCCTAGTGTTGCAATCTGGCAACTGACTGCTCTATCGTAAAGTTTGACATTTTTGAGATTATACGTACTCAAAACGTTTTGACATTCGAGCGCTATTTGTGTTGTTTACAGTACACATTAACTCAACATCTCGGCGAAAAAATGGGATCAAATCGTGAAGATTTTCGTGCGATTATTTTTTACAACTTTCGACGTGGATTAAGGCAGTAAGAGTGCATGGATGAACTTAATTCAATTTTTGGCGATGAAGCTCCATCAAGGACCAGTGTTTATCGATGGTATGGTGAATTCAATCGAGGTCGTAGTTCACTCATAGGTTAGGCATTAGTGGGACTAGCATACATTCAATATTGCATAAACATTTGAATGTCAAAAAAATTTGTTCGCGTTGGATCCCACACAATTTGTCAATCGCTCAAAAAAAGGCTCGTGTCGATTGGTCGAAAGAAAAGCTCAAAAAATACGATCGCGGTGCTTCAAAACACGTCTATGACATAGTGACAGGTGATGAATCCTGGATTTACGCGTATGAGCCCGAAAGTAAACAGCAGTCGACTGTATGGGTGTTTCAAGATGAGCCGAATCCAACAAAAGTTGTTCGCGCACGAAGCACTTGCAAGCAAATGATCGCCTGTTTTTCGGAAAAATGAACATGTCGCAACCGTACCACTAGAACAACGCAGAACAGTCAATTCTGAGTGGTACACAACCATTTGTTTGCCAGTTGTCTTCCAAGAAATCAGGAAAACCAACTGCCGAAGACGGATCACTCTTTACCACGACAATGCGAGCTCTCACACATCGGCTCAAACAACTGCACTTTTGAGCACCCAAAACATCGATTTGATGAGTCATCCGCCGTATAGTCCTGACTTGTCACCAAATGACTTCTTTTTATTCCCGAGATATCTCAATCAGAGTGGAAAAAGTGCTTCCACAATTGGTTCAAATGCATGCAAAAGTGTATAGATCTTCATGGGGAATATTTTGAAAAACAATAAAGCGATTTTCGATGATTTATATTTGTTTTTGTTTTCTAATCCCGAAATATAAAAGGCTGCCCTCATATTTGTCCAAAAATAACCGCCGCTCGGAAAAATTCATGTTTATGAATGCGTTGTATGTCTGCTCTTGAGCGCCTTGTGCGATTTTTTTATTACATTTGTTTCTTCACGTGCATTTTGGCGTTAGCAGCGGATATTTCTGTTTATAATGCAAATTTTTTGCGGCCTGTGATCTTCCGGCCTTCTTTCTCGAAGAGGTCTGGACAACTGGAGCTATGTGACAATTTTGAGTAATATAAATTGAAACAACTTCTGCATCTAGGATATAGTCCGTGTCAATATCGGAGTCATCGAAATTTTCCTTGGGAGAATCCTCTACTTCATTATTTGTAGCTGAAGTGATCATGGTCGCATTTTGAACTTCTTGTTTATTGTGAATCAAGCTGGTTGCGGTTAAATATTATAATAAAAAAGTATCTTACTATTTTGCTTTAATAATGATTACGTTATTTTAACGTTGACCATAATTGTTTAGAAATTCAAAAAATCAATATTTTGCGAAGCCAATAAAACGTAATCATATTTGCACCGTTCTCATATTGTATACTTACATATTTTGCGCCATTTCAACCATTCTTGCGCTGCGTGATGATATGTTCACATATGGAAGTGTAAATCTACATTTTGTTTAAAATAATAATATGTTAAACGCTCTCTTTTAGCATTTATTGCGCTCATCTAGTCATCCTGGTAAAGAAGAATTACAAATCAAAAAAAAAAAAAAAAAAATATTACGTTAGTTTTGTGTTGCACTACATTTTAGAAGTTGTGAAGTTAATTTTCTAAAGTCAAATGGAATATATGCAAAAACAACGTAAGGATGGTGCTAGTGAATATTACATTGTTTTTGCGGAGGTTTTTTTTTTTGCTTTGTTACGTGGTTATTACCGTTTCAAATCTATGAGTTTGTATATAGAAAGAGAGAATATGGAGGAACAGTAATGTCGCGTACCTGACATCGGAAACAAATATTTCCATACTCACTAACGAACTCAAAACCAATCAAATTATTTGAAATGTTTTGTACCACGCCTACTAGTTCCGAACTCGAGTTGAAATTGTTTTATCTTTGTTGTTGTTTTAATACATTTTGTGTATTTCCATAGTATTTTTTCCGAACTAACTCACGATGTTATGAACGCACTATAAAAGTCAACATACGTAATCGATCTCGTAGATTTCAAAAATGCAAACGAACTGAAAACAACGAAAACGCGTTGCATTGTTTTTGCTTTACACAGCAGCACTGCGTTCTCTAAAGTTCCACAATTTTAAGGTTTCTGGCAGTGGCTTTAAATGCAATGGAATAGGTACAGCAAATGAAAACTGCGCCTACACGTTTTTATTCTGATTTTTCTTGTCAGTGAGGCAACTATAAGTATATTTAATTAAGTATTGGGGGTACAAATTGAAAATGCGGGATTGATAACAGATGGCATTACTAACGCTATACGCATCAGGCAGTACTGTGACTATGTTCATGTCAAAGCTACGTCTTATAGCTTTAATTTTCAGTATGTGTCAATTTGTCGCAGTGTCAAATTCATAGTTTTTTTGAGCTCTCAATATGTCGAGTTTCGTGCCAACAAAACAGCATTTGCGGGAAGTTTTAATTTACTTCTTTAATTTGAAGAAAAGTGCTGCTGAAGCACATCGATTGGTCTTCGAGGCTTATCCGAGTCATGTTCCATCGGTTTCAACGTGCGAGAGATGGTTTGTGCGGTTTAGAAGTGGTGATTTTGACGTTGAGGACAAAGAGCGGCCGGGCCAAGTGAAAAAGTTTGAGAATGCTGAATTGGAGGCAATACTCAATGAAGACTCGTGTCAAACTCAACAAGAGCTCGCAGATTCATTGGGAGTGACACAACAAGCCATTTCCCATCGTATAAAAGCCCTCGGAATGATCCAAAAGCAAGGACATTGGGTGCCGTATGAGCTGAAGCCGAGAGACGTCGAGCGCCGTTTTTTTGCATGCGAACTGCTGCTCGAACGGCAAAAACGGAAGGGTTTTTTGCATCGCATTGTCACTGGTGATGAAAAGTGGATCCATTACGATAACCCGAAGCGCAAAAAATCATATGGTTACCCCGGCCATGCATCATCATCGACGGCCAAACCAAATATTCACGGCGCCAAGCTCATGCTCTGTATTTGGTGGGACCAGCTGGGTGTGGTGTATTATGAGCTATTGAAATCGAACGAAACCATCACAGGAGCAATATACCGAACTCAATTGATGCGTTTGAGCCGCGCACTCAAAGAAAAACGGCCACAATACGAGCAAAGACACGACAAAGTAATTTTGCAACATGACAACGCTCGGCCACATGTTGCAGCGCCGGTCAAAACATACCTACAAACGCTGAAATGGGAAGTCTTACCCCACCCGCCGTATAGCCCAGATATTGCTCCTTCCTATTACCACCTTTTCCGATCGATGACACATGACCTAGCTGACCAGCGCTTCCATTCTTACGAAGAAGCGCAAAAATGGGTCGATGACTGGATAGCAGCCAAGCCGGCCGAATTTTTTCGCGACGGTATCCGTAAATTGCCAGAAAGATGGGAAAAAGTTGTGGCTAGCGATGGACAATATTTTGAATAATTCATTTGTTACCATTTTTTCAGAATAAACGTTCAAAAATAGAAAAAAATCCCGCATTTTCAATTTGTACCCCCAATAATTAAGTACATTCGCAACATAGTGACAAGTGAAATGGAACAAAAAATTTTGGAAATTTTAACAATTCCTTTCGAAAATCTATAAAAAAATTCAAAATAGTTCCCGTATCATATTTGGCTGAAATGAATTCTACAACAGTAAAGTTTTGGGTAACAATGTGATTTCTTAACTATATTTCCCGTAACATCTTCTAGAGAAACCAAATAAATCTATTTATTTTCTGGATGTTCTGACTTCTTGATATTTTTTTTTTTTTTTAAGACAGTATAAATTGTCCAGTGAACTTAATGTCCCTTGGAGGTCAATTGCCTCCCCTTTTTATTCACGACCACACAACCCATTCACACCTTTTACAGTATACCACATGCACATTGCAAGCTTCATATCTTTCTGTACATTGATATGAACGGTGGGTCGTCTGGGTCTACGCTGAATTCTGCACTCCAACAGAGGGTCTTAGTTGTATTTATTAACATCATCGATCGTAATCGATAGCGAAAATTCGCTTTTTGCATCCAGCCTCTGGTGGGATTCGAACCCAGTACCTCCCGGTCCAAGTGCCGAAGCTTTAACCACTTCACACTTGTCCGGTAATAATATTCACTCTATGACAAACATCATATTATAGTATATCGAAATTTGACACGAGATCAATTTGGATCGAATTTAACCCTAAACCTCTTAACAAGAGACAGAGACTCTATTTTTTTTAATTTTCGTATACGACTAAAAAAAAGGTGAACAAATAGATTTGTAAAATAATCCCCTTACTTTTTCGCGTTTTTGTTTATTTTTTACAAAAATTCTTAAACAGAGCCTGTTAGTCTCTATACAAAGAAAAGAGAACAGAATATAAAGAATGAACAAAAGAACGATTTATGTTAATTTCGGAATCTATGTAATCTTGGGAATGAATAAAAGGAAACACGGTTTTATATTTTATTACATAATTATTGGGGTAGATACTCGATCGGCCGGCAAGCAAGCAATTTCCTAGCCAAAATCCTGGCTACTCAATCAATTTTACCAAGAAAATTTGAATTATGTTGTCTATAAATTTTTTGTTTATTTTTGCAATTGCATAGTAAAACAACACAGTGTGTGTTTTTAATGTTCATCCATTTTCAGATTTATAGCCATAGTAGTTACGGCTTTGTCCTTAATATTTTAACGTCCCTGGACCGACATCCTTACAATGCTGTTTGCAAGCAATGGTATTTGGACGACACGTACCACGATGCGTGTCGCGATTTACATTTGCTGGAAGATGGCAACCATTGGGATCTCATACTTGCGATGCAGTACTGGGTTCCTCTCCTCATCAAAATCGCCACTCGCCATATTTTGACGACAACTTTTCCGTCGGAAGCTTCTGTTCTCTGGGACAAATATACAAATTCAATCAGCGACGACATTCTGCATCGCATTGAGGCCACTTATCAAGATTGCAATATCGATTTTCCGCCGGACATTCCACGCCGGAGGATATTTGCATTCTCATTTCGAAAATGCCACTTATTCATTTCGGTATGCCATCGCCAAACCGCCCAGCAACAGACTTCAGCGCGAACAACAGTTCGATGCGGCCTCTTTGACTACTTTTGTTGCAAATAATAAAGGGTTATCCAATTCGAGGTTGATAAAGTAGAAATCTGTATACCGACATCTGTCAAAGATAAACGTCAAGTACGCTGTCATTTATTTAGTTGACATTCTGCCATTTAAGAATATGGAGCATTTAAGAATATGGAGCATGGTGTTGGAAAAACAGGCTGTCGATGCTGATTTTTCGAACAAAATTTTCTTCAGTGATGAAGCTCATTTTTCGCTTGGTGATACGTTAATAAGCAAAACTGTAGAATTTGGGGCTCAGAAAATCCACAATTGATTGTAGAGAAGCCATTACACCCGGAAAAAGTCACTGTTTGGTGCGCATTGTGGTCTGGTGGTGTGATTGGGCCGTATTTTTTTGAGAACAGCCATGGACGAACCGTTACCGTCGATTCTGAGCGCTATGGCCGCATGTTAACCGATTATTTTTTTACGAAAATCGAAGATTATGATCTTGACGATATGTGGTTCCAGCAGGATGGAGCAACCAGTCACGTAACACGAGCAAATCGAGATCTTTTGCAAGAGAAATTTCCTGGACGTTTGATTTCGCGATTGGCTGACGTCAATTGGCCTCCAAGATCCTGTGATTTAACGCCTTTGGATTTCTTTTTGTGGGGCTACGCGAAAGATCGTGTTTACGCAAACAATCCTCAAACTCTTGACGAATTGAAAACTAATATTCGTAAGGTAATGGCCGAGATACCGCCCGAAATGTGCCGAAAAGTCATTGAAAATTACCTCAAAAGAATCAAGACCTGTAAGAAGTCCCGTGGAGGACATTTGAATGATATCTTGTTTAACTAAAAATGGCAAGGATAAATCTGTAAAATGAAATAAAAATTACAATACATTCCGAATATTTTGTGTGTTTTTTTTAAGTTTACTTTATCAAGCTTGAATTGGATAACCCTTTATAATTAATTTGTCAATTGCAGCACAAGAAAGCGGATTCTATTTTTTTGACGCGCCAGACGGCACTGGTAGTATTCCTCGTCTCACTGATACTTGCGCGCATTCGGCCACAAAATCATATTGCGTTGGCAATTGCTTCATCAGGCATTCCAGTGATTTTGCATGATGGTAAACGGACTGCACATTCAGCACTCAAGTTGTCATTGTATCAAGTTGTCATTGCAGACATTGTCGATCATTGCAGGCGTTACATATGCGGACAAAATTAACGCATGTTTGAAACAATCATCTCTATGGTATGTATTGACATTTATACAATATGCCTTAATATAAATATGCGTGTTCAACTGCAAAACGATCCTACTGTTATTCTCCGAACAATTGCTCAACATTGGCAATCGAATATTTTTTGCAACATGGTAGCCACGAAAAACGCTTTGATTGAAAGCGAACGAGCAATTTTGGCTGCAAAAAATATCGAAGTTAACGCTATTGAATTTAAAATACAACAAACGCCAAGTTTGCTCATTTATACACCTCAAGGATCGACGAGAAACATTGTTCATCAACTTGCATTAAGATAAAAACAAAACAAACATTATTTCTTTTAGTTTTAAGATTTAACATGCACTTCAATACTTTGCATTTTTTACATTAATAAGAATATGACTGTCATGGAAATGATTTGGATTTTACCGTTAATTGCTATTATTTGTATGGGGTCACATTCGGGCACCAACTGAGTTCCACGCAGTGTTCTCCACACAGCTAATACATATGAAAAAACACAACTGTCACACATATACTCACATTCAACAGCAGCAATCTCTTTTTTGCACTCACATTATTTTATTAACCACCAATTTCACGAAAAGTACATCTTCTTTCGCCAAATGTACCAATATCAACCATCAAATATCGTCCGGCCATGACACTAGAATTGAACGGCGCAGTATAACGAGAAATTGCACTAATTTTTTAATTTACTTTGAGAAACAGTAAATCACACAATAAAGTAACGAAAATATTGAAATGTCAGTTAGTATATAGTTTATCGAAAATTCGAATATCGAAAAAAACATTTGCTGAATCTGGCAATGCAGTACCTCAATTTTGTTGCTTTTTCGAGAGAGAACAGAAATTACCGGAAAATAATAATATTAGTGAATGCGAGTGTATTAGTGCGCATTCACTGTTCGTTTTGGGCTCCCTGAATTAAAAAAAGCTGAAATTAAAAAGGTTGGCTTAAAAATGGTGGTTTTATATGAAAAAATGAGACCTTTTTTAAGTCATGTCGATTTGCAAATTTAAGTTTGTTTTTTATTTTCAGTAATGAAAGCATTAGTTGCAATAATTGAATGGTTTAGACTTACTTGTCCAATAGAGAGTAACATTAGTAAATTTTAAAATTAAAACGCCATATTTTTAAGTCAGCCGTTTTTAATTCGGGGAGCCTTCGTTTTATGTATGTTTTGTTTTTCTTTTGTGTTTTTGTGTTGATATCGTCAGTCCGAAACTATTTTAATGGTTATTTCTTTTATATATGAAATTTAAATTAGTAAAATAAATAAAGTAATATTGATTATAATATAATATATATAATAATATGAGTGGGATTATTCCAATTTTGCATTTTGACCGTACATTAAGAACGAGGCGTTATAACGAATATTTACGGGATATATTGGATCCTTTTGAAATATCCGATCGATGGTAAGTTAACTATAATTTCAGATTATTTGATTTGTTTTAATATATATTACGCACTCATTTTATTTTTTAGTTTTGTGGATAATTATCGACTCCCAAAACATTTGGTACATTTGTTGATTTTTGATATTCGTCCATTTATCGACGAAAATGACAAACCAATGAGATTGCCACTTCATTTAGAAGTATTGACTATCTCTTACTTTTTTTGCTAGTGGAAGCCACCAACGTCGGGTAGGGTTAAACGCCTTTGCCGTAATGAGCCGTAAGGTGATTGGGACGCACTTATTCCACGAACATATCCGTTTTCCAACATCAATAATAGCTGGTGAGATTAAGCTCAGGACATTCACCGCCACCAGTCTCGTGCTGTACCGCACGTTGTTTCTTTATTTTATATTTAAAATTTTTTTTTAAATCTAAAATATGTATATGTATGTGAAGTTGGCCCGAAATATAGCCCGAAAAAAATGTGTCTTCCCTTAATCGGTAATATTTTCGGGCTGGCCCGAAAAATTTAGAAAAACTGAATTACCTTTAATTCATATCCCGAAATTTTTTTTACATCAACATACTACAACAAGATTTGATTTTACAAGCCAACACGAAAAAATAGAAAAAAATTTGTTTTGTAAATATATAATACGTATGTAGATATGTACTCGTATGTATATAATAAGCAAATTTAGTAAAAATTTCAAAAAAATAGTCTCAAAAATACGAGTTAAAGATATTACGTAAGATTTAAAAAAAAATAACAAAACATTTTGAAATTAGGTGTTTAAACAGGGATTGCCTGAAACATCGGTCATTGTGGAGAATTGGCCTACGTTATTTTAAACCTAAATAATGAAGCCCCATTTCTGTACGAGGTGGAAAGGAGGTTCGTACCAGTCTCAGTATGTAACGATTTTCGACAAAATATTTACTAAGAAATTTTCTTCTGTGGCGGTTTTCACAGAAATTACCCGAAACTTCGGCAACTGTCGACAATTAGTGTAGGCCATCTTAGTGGCCATTAGTGTAGTCGCCGAAGTTTCAGGTAATCCCTGTGAAAACCGCCACAGAAGAAAATTTCTTAGTAAATATTTTGTCGAAAATCGTTACATACTGAGACTGGTACGAACCTCCTTTCCACCTCGTACAGAAATGGGACTACATTATTTTGATTCCAGATGACCTACACTAATTCTTGACAGTCGCCGAAGTTTCAGGTAATCCCTGTGAAAACCGCCACAGAAGTTTCTTAGTAAATTTTTTGTTGAAAACCGTTACATACTGAGACTGGTACGAACCCCCTTTCCACCTCGTACAGAAATGGGGCTACATTATTTGGATTCCAGATGGCCTACACTAATTCTCGAAAGTCGCCGAAGTTTCAGGTAATCCTTGTGAAAACCACCACAGCAGAAAATTTCTTAGTAAATTTTTCGTCGAAAATCGTTACATACTGAGACTGGTTCGAACCTCCTTTCCACCTCGTACATAAATGGGACTACATTATTTGGGTTCCAAATGGCCTACACTAATTGTCGACAGTCGCCGAAGTTTCAGGTAATCCCTGTGAAAACCGCCACAGAAGAAAATTTCTTAGTAAATTTTTTGTTGAAAACCGTTACATACTGAGACTGGTACGAACCCCCTTTCCACCTCGTACAGAAATGGGGCTACATTATTTGGGTTCCAAATGGCCTACACTAATTGTCGACAGTCGCCGAAGTTTCAGGTAATCCCTGTGAAAACCGCCACAGAAGAAAATTTCTTAGTAATTTTTTTTGTTGAAAATCGTTACATACTGAGACTGGTACGAACCTCCTTTCCACCTCGTACAGAAATGGGGCTACATTTTTTCGCTTTCAGATGGCCTACACTAGGTCTCGATAGTCGCCGAAGTTTCAGGTAATCCCTGTAAAAACCGCCACAGCAGAAAATTTCTCAGTAAATTTTTTGTCGAAAATCGTTACATACTGAGACTGGTACGAACCTCCTTTCCATCTCGTACAGAAATGGGACTACATTATTTGGATTTCAGATGGCCTACACTAATTGTCAACAGTCGCCGAAGTTTCAGGTAATCCCTGTGAAAACCGCCACAGAAGAAAATTTCTTAGTAAATTTTTTGTCGAAAATCGTTACATACTGAGACTGGTTCGAACCTCCTTTCCACCTCGTACATAAATGGGACTACATTATTTGGGTTCCAAATGGCCTACACTAATTGTCGACAGTCGCCGAAGTTTCAGGTAATCCCTGTGAAAACCGCCACAGAAGAAAATTTCTTAGTAAATTTTTTGTTGAAAACCGTTACATACTGAGACTGGTTCGAACCCCCTTTCCACCTCGTACAGAAATGGGACTACATTATTTGGATTTCAGATGGCCTACACTAATTCTCGAAAGTCGCCGAAGTTTCAGGTAATCCCTGTGAAAACCGCCACAGCAGAAAACTTCTTAGTAAATTTTTTGTCGAAAATCGTTACATACTTAGACTGGTTCGAACCTCCTTTCCACCTCGTACAGAAATGGGGCTACATTATTTCGCTTTCAGATGGCCTACACTAATTCTCGAAAGTCGCCGAAGTTTCAGGTAATCCCTGTGAAAACCGCCACAGCAGAAAATTTCTTAGTAATTTTTTTTGTCGAAAATCGTTACATACTGAGACTGGTTCGAACCTCCTTTCCACCTCGTACATAAATGGGGCTACATTATTTGGGTTCCAAATGGCCTACACTAATTCTCGACAGTCGCCGAAGTTTCAAGTAATCCCTGTGAAAACCGCCACAGAAGAAAATTTCTTAGTAAATTTTTTGTCGAAAATCGTTACATACTTAGACTGGTTCGAACCTCCTTTCCACCTCGTACATAAATGGGACTACATTATTTGGGTTTCAAATGGCCTACACTAATTGTCGACAGTCGCCGAAGTTTCAGGTAATCCCTGTGAAAACCGCCACAGAAGAAAATTTCTTAGTAATTTTTTTTGTTGAAAATCGTTACATACTGAGACTGGTACGAACCTCCTTTCCACCTCGTACAGAAATGGGGCTACATTTTTTCGCTTTCAGATGGCCTACACTAGGTCTCGATAGTCGCCGAAGTTTCAGGTAATCCCTGTAAAAACCGCCACAGCAGAAAATTTCTCAGTAAATTTTTTGTCGAAAATCGTTACATACTGAGACTGGTACGAACCCCCTTTCCACCTCGTACAGAAATAGGGCTACATTATTTGGATTTCAGATGGCCTACACTAATTCTCGAAAGTCGCCGAAGTTTCAGGTAATCCCTGTGAAAACCGCCACAGCAGAAAACTTCTTAGTAAATTTTTTGTCGAAAATCGTTACATACTGAGACTGGTTCGAACCTCCTTTCCACCTCGTACATAAATGGGACTACATTATTTGGGTTCCAAATGGCCTACACTAATTGTCGACAGTCGCCGAAGTTTCAGGTAATCCCTGTGAAAACCGCCACAGCAGAAAATTTCTCAGTAAATTTTTTGTCGAAAATCGTTACATACTGAGACTGGTACGAACCCCTTTCCACCTCGTACAGAAATGGGGCTACATTATTTGGATTTCAGATGGCCTACACTAATTCTCGACAGTCGCCGAAGTTTCAGGTAATCCCTGTGAAAACCGCCACAGCAGAAAACTTCTTAGTAAATTTTTTGTCGAAAATCGTTACATACTGAGACTGGTTCGAACCTCCTTTCCACCTCGTACATAAATGGGACTACATTATTTGGGTTCCAAATGGCCTACACTAATTGTCGACAGTCGCCGAAGTTTCAGGTAATCCCTGTGAAAACCGCCACAGCAGAAAATTTCTCAGTAAATTTTTTGTCGAAAATCGTTACATACTGAGACTGGTACGAACCCCTTTCCACCTCGTACAGAAATGGGACTACATTATTTGGATTTCAGATGGCCTACATTAATTGTCGACAGTCGCCGAAGTTTCAGGTAATCCCTGTGAAAACCGCCACAGAAGAAAATTTCTTAGTAAATTTTTTGTCGAAAATCGTTACATACTGAGACTGGTACGAACCTCCTTTCCACCTCGTACAGAAATGGGACTACATTATTTGGATTTCAGATGGCCTACACTAATTCTCGACAGTCGCCGAAGTTTCAGGTAATCTCTGTGAAAACCGCCACAGAAGAAAATTTCTTAGTAAATATTTTGTCGAAAATCGTTACATACTTAGACTGGCACGTACTTTTTTTAACCTCGTATAGAAATAAGGGTTCACTATTTCTGTTTCGATTAACGTAAACGTATTTTTTTTTCAAAATTTTACGTTTAATTAATATACTCGTATTTTTATTACAGATTTATGTTTTGAAGCTACCACTAAATTTGCTCTTCATAAACATATTTGTTTATTTATTAATTTTTTTTCTATTTTTTAGTATTGGTTTGCAAAATCAAATATGGTTGTAGAATGTTAATGCAAAAAAAACGAGATAAGAAGTAAAGGTAATGCAGTTTTTCTAAATATTGCCAGCCCGAAAATTTTACAGATTAAGCAAATACACATTTTTTCGGGCTACTTTTCGGGCCAGTTTCACATCGGTTAAAATATAAACATAATATTTAAAATCATACTTTTTTATTACTAAATCATTTATCAACATAATTACCCTTTTCCATTGATCGACACTTCTTGTGACCGCCTGGATGGCCAAATCTAATTATCTTGTCGAAATAAGCTTCCACAAATTCTATTAGTACCGACTTTTGTTGGCCAGTTATTCGATTCTGAAAATAAATAATATTGATTATTCATAAAAACAAAATTAACAAAATAACATTTATTTGTGTACATAACAATAATAAATTAAATTTATTTATTAAATTATTAAATTATTACACAAATAAAATAAAATCATACCATTATGCTTCAATTAAATTATAATTTTTTTAATTTCAAGCAGTTTTAATGTCATTTGTGTTATGTAATTAAATTTGAATTTTCATTCTCAATCAAATTACAACGAGACAAATGAATGTAAACACCAACAATTTTACCGATTTAATCCGATTCGATTTTTTTCGTGCTTATCATCACACAGTCTACATTAATACATATAAAAAAAATAAAAACACACAGTAACGAACGACAATACAAAGAAATGTTTTCCATTTGCCCAATTGAAACATTGTAATCATAGTCTTTCTCGTAATTGAATGCTGCTAACTTTAAATCACCTCTAAAATATTCTATTAATCGTCCATATCGTAACCGATCGACTTCCAGCCGGGCCTCACGACGTTCAATGGTTTCAGTAGCTCTAGAAGAAGACATCCTGCTTCGAACATTTTCAAATCGTGTTTCACGCTGTTCAGTTGTTTCATCAGCTCTAGAAGAAGACATCCTGCTTCGAACGTTTGCAAGTCGTGTTTCATACTGTTTGCTTAATTCAGCCACCCTTGCGGCCCTAATCTTCTTCGACTTTGCTCTTTTTCTTCGAGTTACCTGCCCAATTGATCTTTTTTTCGGTGGAATTTTTAAGCAAAACTGAAACGTGTAGCTAATTAATCAGGAATGACGGGCATTCAAAACAGAAATTAGTATTAATTTATCAAAACGATTTTAATGTTCTCTTCGATACGTTTCACCGCGAACTGTGTTTGAAAATGTCTTTACGGAATTTTTTTTAAGCTAAATCAAATGTTATCTACAATCAAAAAGTAATCGTAGATTAACACGATTATAAACTGAAAACTTAAATCTAATAAGAATGTCTATTCAATTGAAATAATATTTAATACCTGGAAAATAATCACCAACAATTATTTTATTGCAATATAGCTAACTAATCGAGAACAACAGCATCCGAAACACAAATTAATATTAATTTATTCAAAACGATTAAAACTACGTCCATTTCGATACGTTTTACCGAACTGTGTTTGAAAATGACATTTCGAAAAACAAAAGAAGTTTTTTCAAACTAAGGCAATTTTACACGTACAATAATTTGAATCCGAGGATGTTTCTTGTAGAAAATGCTATTTTCAAATATAAAACGCTAGTACTTTTCAAAGTAAATTAGTTTATACGTACAATATTTTTTTAATACCTTTCCTAGAATTGATTTTATGAAATAATCATTGACTATTTAAGTAATAAACTAAATAAAGTAATAAACTATTGGCGTTTAGTATGAAACTACTATTTTCATTAAAAGCCGGTTGCAATAGTGGATTAAAATAGAATGTTAATTATTTCTGAGGTTATGTGGAAATTAGAACTCGCTGACTTTGGTACATTTCAAAACAGGATATGATAAATAGGATATCACTAAACAGTACATGTCAAACCAGTAAAAATGGATTGTTAGTATGGATAATATAAGTGTTAAGAGATTTGTCTTCAGTTAAAGTGATGAAAGATTGTCTTAAATTTAAATTAATAAAATTAATTTGAATAATTAAATCAATTATAGTAGAGGTATGATTTGTGTATAACAATCGCACGCTAAATATCCTTTTTGGTGCCTAAATTTGCGGCTAAGGCACTATTTCGGAACATTTAAATAATTGTATCTATACATGTAAAAATGAATTCTTGATCCAGGGTAGACTTTCTGATTGGAGCATGTCACTAATTTCATATAACCTCTTTCCTAAAGTCATTCCCGTCAAAAAATCTTAAAAAAATTGAAATTTGAGAAAAAATTTGTACCACAGCCCCTAGACCCCGGAGATCAGCCCCTTCGAAAGTATCGTGTGCTTGTTTCTGAACATGCAACATGTTCATGGTAAAATTTTTATGGCGATCGGTAAAGCGGCTAAGGCGTTATTTCAGAACAATCAAATAATTGTATCATTACATGTAAAAATGAATTTTTGATCCAGAGGCTGACCCCCCAAATTCGAACATGTCTCTTATTTCATATAATCCCTTTCCAAAACTCATTCTCGTAAAAAAATTTAAATTTTTGAAAAAATTTGTACCATGACCCCTAGATTCCGCGGTCCAGCCCTTTCACAATATCGTAAGATTGGTCCTGAACATGCCACATTTGCATGGAAAACATTTCATGGCGATCGGTTGAGCGACTGAGAAGTCATTTTGGAATAATCAAATATTTGTATCTATACATGTAAAAATTAATGTTTAATCCAGGGCTGAGCCCCTGCCCCTAGGATTCCAACATGTCAGTTATTTCATATAACCAGCCCCATAAACTCATTTTCGTGGAAAAATTTAAAGAAAATTATAATTTTCGGAAAAATTTGTACCGCAGCCCCTAGACCCCGGGGTCCAGCCCCTTTCACAATATCGTAAGATTGGTCCTGAACATGCAACTTGTACATGGTAAAAATTTCATGGCGATCGGTTGAGTGTCATTTTGGAATAATCAAATATTTGTATCTTTACATGTAAAAATTAATTTTTGATCCAGGGCTGGGCCCCTCAGATTCGAACATGTCAGTAATTTCATAAAACCAGCCCCATAAACTCATTTTCGTGGAAAAATTTAAAGAAACTATAATTTTCGGAAAAATTTGTACCGCAGCCCCTTGACCTCGGTGTCCAGCCCCTTCCAAAATATCGTAAGGTTGGTTCTGGATATGCAACTTGTACATGGTAAAAATTTCATGGCGATCGGTTGAACGGTGATGGAGTGAAACGGTAACATATATAAATATACATATATACAAACATTCATTTTTATATATACCGGGTGTTTCTTTTAAACTGAGACGATCAAATATCTCGAAAAATAGCCACTCTACGGAAAAAATATCCATAATCAAAATTTAATCATACCGCGGGGGAAATACATTAGTGCAAAAAAATAGTCCCCCACCCCCCGCTTTGTAGGTGGGGCGGGGGTAACTTTTAAACTAAGATAGGAAGCCATATTTTTTATTGCAGATACGGATTCTACGACTAAAATTACGTATGATTTGAATGAAATATTTTGTTCGGTTCATGATAGATGGCGTTGTAATCGACGAAATTCAATTTTTTCAATTTCTTCTTCTTAGAACACACGCATTCGATTCTGCAATACGTTTGAAATAAAAAACATCATGTTTTCATTAGAAATACTCGAAATTCGTCATCAAAACAATTTATTAATGTAAATGGTAGGTGAATAAAATAATTTTAGCTTAAAATAAGTGTTCAAAATGATGGCCTGCGACTTCAATGCACTTATTAATACGCATTTCAAATGATTGTACACAACTGAGAAGTGTGTTTGGTTGAATTTTAGCACACGCATTTCTGATTCGCTCAATCATGTTCTCACGTGTTGTTAGTTCTTGTTTGTAAACTTTGTCTTTGAGATAGCCCCACAAAAAGAAATCTGGCGAAGTAAGATCTGGTGATCTGTCGGGTTAATTTATCGGACCAGCTCTACCGATCCAGCGACCATTGAAATCACGATCAAGTATTTCACGTGCCACCACCGAATAGTGTGCAGGACAACCATCATGTTGAAAACACATGTTCCGTCTCACTTCTAAGCTCAAATTTTCAAGTAATATTGGCAGTTCATTTTCCAAAAAGTTTCGGTACATTTGACCATTCAAGTTGCCTTCAATAATGTGGGGGTCTATGTGTTTGTTGCCAATTATTCCACACCACACGTTGACAGTCCAAGGACGCTGATGTTCAACTTGACGAAGCCAGTGCGGATTTGTAACACTCCAATAATGCATGTTGTGTCGATTAACCGTTCCATGGTTTGTAAAAGACGATTCGTCAGAAAACATTATACAACGAAAAAATTGGGGTTTTGTTGTATTTGTTCACGTGCCCATTGAAAAAAAGTTACCCGATTTTGGAAATCAGCGCCATGAAAATCTTGGTGTAAAGACACATGTTATGTACGGCCAAATGAAGCACGTGAACGAATCCTATCAGGAAAACGTTGAGCGTAAATAGCAACACCATTTTCAAGATTTCTGTCAGCTTCTCCATAAACCAGAACCATTTCAATTTTCTCTGGCACAGTTAAACGCTCCATTCTAAAGTATTTTATCGTTTATTTTGCAATTACGAAAAACATGAAGATAAGAAATAACACAAACGTTAAATGTGATTTACAAAACTGAATAAATTGTTTTGATGACGAATTTCGAGTATTTCCAATGAAAACGTGATGTTTTTTGTTTCAAACGTATTGCAGAATCGAATGCGTGCGTTCTAAGAAGAAGAAATTGAAAAAATTGAATTTCGTCGATTACAACGCCATCTATCATGAACCGAACAAAATATTTCATTCAAATCATACGTAATTTTAGTCGTAGAATCCGTATCTGCAATAAAAAATATGGCTTCCTATCTTAGTTTAAAAGTTACCCCCGCCCCACCTACAAAGCGGGGGGTGGGGGACTATTTTTTTGCACTAATGTATTTCCCCCGCGGTATGATTAAATTTTGATTATGGATATTTTTTCCGTAGAGTGGCTGTTTTTCGAGATATTTGATCGTCTCAGTTTAAAAGAAACACCCGGTATAGATATAGGTAGATTTCCTTATGTACTTGGATAGTTGGTCGGAACCATATCTAGATTGAAATGATGCTTCATAAACTCAAACGCTCTTTCATTCCGTTTAACATCTACATCAAAATCACATAATAAAATTATTGCAACCTCTTTATTCACTGTAAACCGTTTCTCAATTAATTTTGAACTTTCTGTGTGTTCCATCAATGCCGCAAGGAAGAACCTATTTAAATCGACCTCTCTGGTATGCGGATGAATGCAAATGGAACCAAGTATAAATTTTGACGAACCATTCAAAGTAACATCCACTAGACAAATATTAGCAACTGAATCGATCAACTGTCTTCTACTCCCATGTGTCCCCGCGTTTTCTTAGATTGCACACTTGATGGACGTAGTTCTACGTCAAAAATTTGAGTCTATTGTTGTTGTTAATTACGATCGAGCTTGCACAACTTCTACTAGTTTGAGAGCTAATAATAAAATATTAAAAGAAAATTTCGGGAAAAAGAAAAACTAAGCACGAGCTTTCCATAAAAGCCATTGAATATCAAAAAACTCTAGAAGAAAATGTCCCCCTAGATGCTTATCGAATATATAAAAAAGTCGGTGGGCCACAAAATATAGACCCCTCCATTTTTTGTTAAATTTTTTGTTTTATATAGCTATGAAATTATCAATGGGACTTTATACAGGGTTTTCACGCCTGACTGTTTTAAATTGAAGGAGTAAAAGAGTATACAATTCTGAATTAAAATTACCACTACAATCTTTCGAAATTTTCTACCGTTAAGACGTTATAAGCCGCTAAGATTCAAAAATCTTGTTTCACCTTTTTACCAATATCTTAAAAATTCACAGTGGTAATAATTTAGTTTTGGCCATATTCAACTAAGAACTGATTGAGCTTTTTACTAAACTTTCAGTTACTATGCAATTTCAACGGAAAAGGTTATAATTTTTGCAAAAAAAAATTAAAATCGGGATAAATCACGAAAAGTCAGGTTCACCCTCAATTATTGAGGTGCCTGTGTGTTTCAATAAGATTGTAGCTGGCTATTTCGTAAATCACTGATAGTGAGCACCCTTCTTCGCATATATATATATATATATATATATATATATATATATATATATATATATATATATATATATATATATATATATATACAATATATATTATATAAGTTCCTTCAATCGTTATAGTTTTTTTTTAAAGTTTATTTTACAACAAATTTATATTTTTTGTAGCTTACTAGAACATAAAATGATTTTTTGGTTCGTTTCACAAAGGCCAATCTGAATATTATGAAAATATTCGCTCTATACAATAAATTTGTATAGCAACATAAAGCATGTGAAATTATGTATTATATGATAATGATGTGTAGAGTGTTTTTCTTGCCTATATAAATACATTTATGGGTAAAATCGAAAATAACTTATCTATGTATAATACAAACATACACACGAAGCCTAGAAGAAATTCGGAAGGAAAATGAAAAATGTGTTTATGCGTATTCGCTATAAATGTATGTGACTTGAATACAAAAATTTCTATATATTATAAATCTAACATCGTCATCAATTTTTATCTATTTATGATTATGGGATATAAATATTTTATCTATCCACGTATACAAAACACACATGTATGTGGTATCTAATCCAGAGCAAATAAATTATGGTCATTATAATCAGTTTTTTGTACTTTGGGATAATATTTTGGTTGAATCGGCCAAAATAATACACCAAGACCCGAAAAGTAAATTATTCTATATTCGTTTGCCATCGCCCATGAGTTGTAATGCTGATTTCGAAAATGTCATCAGAGTATATAATTTTAGATTTAACTGTTCATCCGTGCACATAATTGATCTACTGTGTGACAAGTCAAAAAAACCTATCTACTATAATCATGAACAAAACCACTGTGCACTTATAAGTTAAATTTTACCTCAGATAATTTAACTAATTAATTTTCTTCAAAACAAAAACTTAATTTTTTATGCTTTCCGTAATCTGTTCAATCAAACCCATACAATATTAAAATAAGCACATACAAATTTTTTTCATATTTTCTTATATTTTACTATTTCGTATACATACTATAAAATACAAGTGATAGGAATAAGTTATTTGATACGAATACTAGAAAGCTTTACAGATTTTCTTGAGAAACTTTGAAAATTATACGAACGAAACAATTAAAACTGAATATAACTTAAAAAAAAGTTGTAGAAAGCAAATTTACGAATTAAAGTTGAAATTTTGTATATAAAACCATATGGTTGGGTTAGTTTTAAGGTTGTGTTGTGGTGAAATAAAATTTTCATTAATTTTTCTCTTGTAATTAAAAATAAATTTTCTTTTAAAGCAAAATAAAAATAAAATCGGAAACTACAAGTTAAGTAGTAAAGAAAACTAAAATTTACATAGTAAATTTTTTGCTACTCAAACTTTTATTTTTAACCAACTATAATAAACCACTTAACCATAATGTTATGAATAAATTAGGCAGAAGTAAGGAAGTTGTTTGTATACGTCGTAAAAGCGAGTTGTTTATATACGTTGTAAGATCTGCAGGCGAGAATAAAATTAACAAAGAAAGTCGATATTACTTTTTGAACACCATTCCTCCTAGACTCGTGTGGAGATGCCAAACTTCCATCGTGGCGCGTACCCAGGTGACGGATAGGGGAATGCTCTTTAACCAGCTTACCGAAGGGTAGGTGGGAAATAAAATACCATCCACGGACCAAAACTGGCTAGCGGAAAGAACCCCGAACAATAAACCAACCATGGCAGATTAGCAGAAGAATAATGCTACGGTGCAGGGATTAGGATGCCCAGTATCTTTAAATCCGGCGGAAGTAGTGAATAATTTGACTTCTGAATTTGAAAATTCATCGGAATTCGTTTCAAATTTTTTAAACGAAAAGAATTTTTATTCCAATCCATAAATAATAATGAACGGAAAAAAGATTTATTGGATAAGGCATGTGATGGAAATAATACATCAGGATTTTTACGACACTGGCAGGGAATATTTGGCAAACAGTGATGATTTATCGTCTGATAATGAATCGGAAAGTATTAGTTTAGGTTACACATCTAGAGATTCTAGTCCGAATCAGCATTTACAACCCCAGAACAAACCCCTGAAATAGCACAACCTGAAACTGTTCCGTGGAGCCCGATTACTCCAACTTCTGTCCGAGAAAAAGTTGCTTGAAGACAACGGGTAAATCTTGAATTATGGAAGTCAAGTATTGCTAGAAAATATTACAACCATGGCGTAGCACATATTAATCCGGGCGGTAAAAATATTAAAGGAAGATCTATTAGCCAAGCCTGTAAATCTTGTTCAATGAAATGTTTAGAACAAATTAGCGAAAATGATAGAAGATTTTCAACATTTTTGGTCTTCTGGGGATAGGTATCGACAGTGAAATTTTGTTATTCAACATACAGAAGAAACTAATGTTGATTTCGATTATTATTTTCTTACTCTAAAAACAGTACAACCATTTTACAACTTCATGTTGTATCAATGGAACAGAAATGAGCTACACCACTTTTAAGTGTCAAAACAATATATTTGTTTCATCTTTGCTGTGACGTCATGTCGATGATTGAAAATTGTTTGTTCCAAAAATTCCTCATCAGGTGAATCTGAGGAGAACGATGATGTTAAACGATCGATGAAGTAACGTAATACTCGTATTAGAGTTATTATCCCGATTATTAAACAAGTATGTTTTCACAAGTATAGAAATAAATTGCGTGTGACAACAACAACAAAAAATGGTTTACTCGACCAAAAAACGTAGAGTACAGAAAATTACCCTAGGTATAGTGTGTAACAAAATATTACCCTTGTGTTTTTTTTTTCAATCGAACATTTTGACAGCATTACAATTTTTACCCTCAGTGTAACATTTTCCTTCAATCGAATTCAACATAAAAAACTAGAGTAGTTCAAATGCCAAAAATACAAAGAAACACCAATCGTCAATATTTCTTTTCGAACAGAAATGAAAATTCAGTGTTTCGTAAGGAAAGACTGAGTTTATAAAAACATTTTATCTGTCTTTGTTGCCAAAATTCATAAACAATTTTAAATATTTTTCAGGTTTGTAAATTTATGTTTTAAATGTGCTTTCGATTAACAATCAATGGATCAAGACAGCCTATAAGGAAATTAAAGTTGGCAATGGTGCTTTAGAAGAACAGGATCATCGAGGGCGTTATAATAGAGAAACAATTCCAACGAAACGAGTTTCGTTTGAAGCTAGGTGTGATCACATTGAGTCCTTCCCGTGCATTGATTCTCACTATACCCTCGAAAAAATAATAACAAATACATCTGTTTTTGAAAAAAAAGAGAAACAATCTACAACACACAACGTATAACAAAACGACAAAATTAAGATATCCTGACTCAAAATTTTAATTTGCGATTTTATATATCCCTAAAAAGTATCAATACGATATATGTATCGCCTGCGATAATTTATCTACCCAAGAGATAGAACAGGGAGCCAAGCCAAGCCATGCGAGAGCAACAATATATAATAAAACGGAACCGCGCAGATTAAAAGATTTGGACAAACTTGACGGACAGAAAATCCAAAAGTTACAGTTGTGGTATTTGATCTCGAAGAGATATTGATTTTGCTACAATCTAAAGCTTCCATTTTTACTATAAACGAAAATACTACGTATAAAATTTCACTGTATACGGTTTCAACGATAATACTGGCTATTGTTTCGTTTGGTACGAAGTAGTCGAGAAACGTGGCGGCGTTAAAGTTGCAAGGTCATTAAAGAAATTCATAGATGTGTATCCAAATAGCACCGATTTCCACTTTTGGTCAGATAACTGTGCTGGTCAAAACAAAAATAAAATATTGTAATCATTTTACGCATATGACCATGAAATCAATTTACTGTCATTTTATCGTGAACAATTTATCGTGAGCAATTTATCGTAGAACAATTTATCGTGAGAATCCCACTAATTTTGATAAACGCCACGCGAAAACCTGTTCTACGATAAATTGTCCACGATAAACTGTTCTACGATAAATTGTCCACGATAAACTGTTCTACGATAAATTGTTCCACGATAAATTGATTCCACGATAAGAATCAATTTATCGTGGAACAATTTATCGTAGAACAGTTTTTCGTGGACAATCCCATCAATCCCATCATAATCGGTTAAGAAACTACTGAGTTCCGTCTCACATGGCCGTATCCCAGAAATTCTTCCAAAAATCATTCAATAATCCCATTTCCATCCAACATTTCCAATCCCATCATAATTGGTTAAGAAACTCGGAGTTCCGTCCCACATGGCCATATTCCAGAACTTCTTCCAAAAATTATTCAATAATCCCATTTTCATCCGACATACCCAATCCCATCAAAATCAATTAAGAAACTACCGAGTTCCATCCCACATGGCCATATTCCAGAACTTTTTCCAAAAATCATTCAATAATCCTATTTCCATCCAACATACCCAACCCCATCAAAATCAATTAAGAAACTACCGAGTTCCGTTCAACATGGCCATATTCCAGAACTTCTTCCAAAAATCATTTAATAAGCCCATTTCCATCCAACATACCCAATCCCGTCATAATCGGTTAAGAAACTACCGAGTTCCGTCCCACATAGCCATATTCCAGAACTTGCTCCAAAACTCATTAAAGAATCCCACTAATTTTGATATACCACGCATAAATCTGTTCTACGATAAATTATCCACGATAATCTGTTCTACGATAAATTTTCCACGAAAAATTTGTCCACGGTAAATTGTGTCCACGATAAACTGTTCTACGGTTAAATGTTCACGTTAAATATAAACACGATAAATTGTTTACGATAAAGAGACCGTCACCCCATCAAATCATTACTGTATAAATATTTTCCATAAGTACTTTGAAAAAGGACATATCCAAAAAAGGGACAACATAAACTCATGTGTTGAGTGAATGGCTAAACAGCAGGATGTTTTATACCCGAGCAATGGTACCAAATAATAAAATGTGCAAAAGTAAAACAGCCACTGTTTGTTCAAAGTGAATAGTTGGGGAAATATAGATGTACGTCCGCAAATAAAAACGTATATTGTACGGAGTATAGTTATTGTGCCCAAGCTGATTCACCTTGAAATATTAAAGTTGATAATTTTATAGAATAAAAATGCAATATATTATACAGTATAAAAATATATATACAAATTTATTTTATTCAATACGTTTTGATGCTTCCAAAGATGAATTACAAGAGAGCGAGATTACAGAATGGTTTTTTAAGTTTGACTAAAATTTCGGAGTTTCGGAATTACCTAACCACCCTAAAAACAATTGTCTTAAAATATATACTAGTTGCCATGATACAATAATTTTGTCTTCTTATAGATAAACCCACCATGAAACGTTCAAAAAATGAACTAAAACGGTGACTTAAAATAATTATCTTCTTATATAGTCATACGCCTATAAGCGAAATGAAACAACATTTAAAAAAAATACGGATTTGGCCGAAGAGAAAATTAATGAAGTAAAAACATTCATTTATTTACATACTTTTGTTTTATTTATTGTTTGGCGATGTGACACGACGATTTGATATTTATTTTAATTTTACATAATAATTTTTTTTTTATTAACCCAATATATGTAAAATTTGTTAACCTTTTAACTGATAAGGAAAAGCGATTAGTATATTTATGCAATGAAAAGTACATTTCTACATTATTTCAATACAAATAGATTAGCTATACGAAATTTATTTCAAATCTCTTTAAAGCATTTAAATTTCGTACGTAATAGTAAAGATATTGTCAACCCGTGCGTACTCAGTTGTGACAAAATTTTTATTTAGTATAAATTTTCAAAAACCGAAATGGTGAAATTGGGTCAACAACCCATAATAATGTATTATTTCGAAAAATAATTTAGTAATTTTTTTTTAACCAAGGAGAGGTTTCGTACGAACCAGCCAGCCGGAATAAGCGTTGTAAAGAGATTTTCCATTATTGGTGATTGTTTAAATTAAAACCATTTTCATTTTACTGTTTTCTAATATATTTGCTTTTCTTTTTCTTTTATATAACACAATTCAACAATATAGGTAACTAATCATCACATAAGAAATAATAATTATCATATAAGAAAGATTTCATTAGAAAAAATCGCATAATTCTGGCTCCTTTACACATTCACCGGTTCTCATTCGGAAATATAAACGGCTTTGAAAGAATAGAGATTTAACCTATTTCGTCCCATAACTATTTTATATTTATACGCCTGTGTTCCCAGAACTTTTTTTGCTCGTGATTGTAACTATGCATTGTTATATGACTTTATGGTACCTTAGAAGGTTGCAAACGCAAAAATTTGTCTGAAACAAAACCAATTGGTGGAAATACGGCCATGGTCGAAAACGACCGTTTAAGATAATACAAAATAAATTTTTACTTTGGTTTATTTCAAAAAATTATAACAAAAATTATCACATTCATTTTATTAAAGCTTAAAAATAAAAATCAGTTTTAATATTTCAAAATATTCTTCATAACAATAACATGTCGTCGCCTCAGTTGTGGAAATCTAGAAAAAATTTATTATGCAAAGAAACATTGCAACTACCGCACATTGTTACTGTTCTATATTTGCATAAAGCACAAGCTCTCCGTTTTTGACTAGTTATAGCTAAGTGCTGTCCTGCAGTTTTTTGAATTTCACTTATTCGTCCGGCTCTATAAGGACCAGCTTTTTGTCTCTCTTTTCCGTATTTAATATACACAAATCATTTAATACAGTCTTATAAATTCTAGTTTGTCATAGTTTTGAGCCGTATTGTCTGCTAAGTAACCAAGCATTTTTTAAACTGACGTCTATTACCCAAAAAATAAGTGATATGTATCATTTTTTACCTCTGAATGAAATGGGGTATCTCGAAATAAGGTTGTCCATTTGATCGACCCCTCCCATGTACTTGTTGTACATATTAACACAGTGAGGTTGTGGAATTTCTATCCTTTTTTTTGCTTTTACAGAATATCTTAGTGCTTTTTTCAATGGCTCTACTCCGTATTGGTTTGACAGCATCATGACCACACTGTTATCCATCCACTTTACGGCTACTATGTTATTGACCTTGTCTATAAAAGAATCGATAGCTCCTCTTTCTTTTCGTTTCATTTCTTTGGATGATTCTATTGGGCACTTATCAGTTCGATTTTCACGAACAGTTCCGGTTCCTTTTATTCCTTTTTCGGTAAGTATTTCTAAAAGCTTAGTACTCGTGAAAAATTTATCAAAATAGTAGGAAAAACGCAGATCTGGAAACGATTTTGCGACGAAATCGACAAACTTCAAAATAATAGTTTCTCCTAATCCAAATACTTTTGCTACATCTGGTTTCTGATCAAGTTGTTTTCCTTGATACAATTCGAATTGAATGCAGTAACCAATTTTAGTTGCCAGTTACCACGCCTTATAGCCAAAACGAATTGGTTTCCCCCTGATGGATTGTTTACATGGGTGTCATCGATCCCTCAATTGACAAATTAGCCTCAATTGGAGCATATTTAGCAAAATTTTCGTTTATTTTAGTGACTAGTGGCCGAACTTTTCCATATTTATTATTTTTGTCCAATTTACTGTTGTCACAAACATGTAAATGACGAAAAATATCATCGAATCTGTTTCGACGCATTGTTTCTACTACCAATTTATTATTCAAATCGTTTTGATTTTCCCAGAACATTCTACGTCGGCTTGGTACCATATAGCCAGATATAATCAAAATACCAATAAACGCATACATTTCCGAAGCATCCACATTCAAATTAATATTTTTTTGTGCTGCATACAAAGATGAATGTTTGGCTATCTCTTCAATTATGTCTTGCGTTAAAAATAACGAGAAGAACTCTATTGGTGAGGTTGAATCCCAAGAAGTTAATGGAGGAGGAAATGATCCTTCCCAAATTGATTCGTCAATTTGTAATTCTGCAATGTCTCCTTTGCCACAATGTCGAGCTTTTTTCCGCTTCTTGCTTGTTTAGATGGTACATTGGTGGCATTGCCATCATTTTCATTCCTAGTCTCTATTTCTGAATGATTATCCTCTTTATTTTTAGAAGAACATTCGGCTTCCATATTTTGTTGCTTGGATGGTAAATTATCTAAAAGTACTTCTTCTTCATCTCCTGAGTCTTCATCTGTAATTACTTGATCATCTGGCGGCAGTATAAATATCGTTTCTGGTGGTTCTAAATCATCATCACGTTCCAGTTCTTCCAAAATTTGAGCCAGTGTCAAAGGTTTTTTCCTTAAAAAATAAAACAAATATATTTATATTGTATATCCTAAACGGTCGAAAACGACCAACGTAGTTTTGACTCAATAGAACGTCAGTATTGCTAATTATTTTTAATTTTATTTTTCGTATTATTTTACTTTTAATTATTATAAATCTAATTTAATTCGGTTTCGTTTATTTTTATTGTACAGTTAAAAAACTTACCAGTAATTAGAATCATCCATTTCTTACAAAAATATTACACCATTCTATATCGTTCAAAATTCCAACACAGACTGAAAAATCAGTAATTTTTTCAACGAAATGTTTTTTATACTATATACGAACCATACAAAACCAGTTTTGTCTGTATTCGTGTTATAATAACCGAGAAAAAATTAAAAATAGCGCAAGGTCGTTTTCGATTGTTTGGGTTAATAGTACCTTTGGTCGTTTTCGACCGTTTGGGTTGTAATAGGTTAACATATGATGGAAGTATTATTTTCTCAGAAACATCCAAATGCTTCTGTATATAATTTTCAGTAATGAGAAGACGCTTTTCTCCATCTTGGTAGTCATTCAAAAATTTAAAAATCTTTTCTAGGCCTTCAATGCAAACTAAAAAACTGTCTGTTGGTTTATATAAGCCTCCCTCACTACGATGATTAATCCAACTATATATTTTATATTTGTTAGACGAAGCGAGAACACCCATATTCGAAATATCGCACTTGAGACTCAATTTTTTAATCATTGCCCCTGCCATATGCTCTATCCGATCTGCTTCCAATTCTGTAAATTCGTGATTTAACATTTCGGTGTCATCAAGGTCAGTAATCCTAAACGTACGTAAAGCAACATACGATATTGTTGGAGAATCTAACTCCATAATTTCGGCATCTAATTCATTCTGAATGGGTGTTCCAGAAATGAATGTTGAATTTATAGGTGTGGTAGATGAAGTAAGAAATCAACATTATTCCAGCTGGCTTTTAAGTGCTCGAATAGCCCTTTCAAAGACGATTTACTAACTAAAATTCCCTTTTCGAAAGGCAACATGTTACTTTTGCCCCTAACTCGCATTTTTCTGATAATCTCAGAAAACGAAACGATAATGGACGTTTGTTCCTGTAACACGAGACCAAATCCTTTTTTGTAAGCCCTGTGATCGGCAAAGGGAACCCTAACATTAAAAAAGTCAAACCAATCGTTGACAGCTTTCGTTGAAATTCTGCAACGGATGTCCAATTAGAACATTCGCCTAAATAGTTCAACGAAGCCCAGCGCTCAAGTGATTTGGCGACTGTCTTAGAGAACAACTGAGCTGCCAACTTTACCTTCATTCGCTGTGGTCCGCGGACGTGCAAATGTGTTGCCGATTTTTTGTGTGCCTGTCAACTGAATTATTTGTCGTATTGGATATTGATTTAGAATCTCGTCTTCTAAAATGAATTCTTCATCAATAAAATGATTCCGAATTAACTTTAGAAGCCGTGTAACATCCGCAAATACGATTTTTTTTTATCTGAATCGACAGGATTTGAGAAGTCTATTGTATCTGAAATACCTAACTCTTTCCACAACTTCTGGTTGGTAGGCTCTAAATCAGATACGATAGCCGCTACATGGAATTGTATCGCCCCTAAACAGGAAATGATAGAAATTAAAATATTTTTTGTCATAAGACTGGCTGCTTCCAGTCTTTAAAGAGCCCCTTATCATAGCAACTTGCACAAAATTAGCTGGATCTAAGGTAGTATCTAGTTTTTTGTCATATTCATAAGCCTCAGAGACCTTCATTTCATCAAATGACAATACACACGTCTTATCCTTGTCATTTAGATGTGCCTGTTCTAATAATGAAAGTACGCTTTGGCATACTCCTGGTCTAACTTCTAAATTTGTTCCTCATCGCGGAAGTGTAGACACAGAAGGAAATGGAAACCTCCTCTTACGTAAAAGCCGGTACAAGCGCGGCCCGGCACAGTGAAGTGATATCGAAGTTGGTATATCTTCTACCGAAAAATGAATGCGTTTGTTAGGGTTTTTTAATTTTTTGATTTGTCCAGGTGTGAAAATTTGGGAAATGCAGTATTCTAAATTAAGCTTAGTTTCCTCGATCACTTGTATTTGTTGCAATAGTTTTTTGTTATCGCTTTTGAGACGGCCGTTCTCGCGCTCAATATTTTTTAAATAGGATGATTTAGTTTGCGTTCCGCAATCTATATTGATAGCAAGATTTTCGTCAATGACAAGTTCATTACAATATACGCTGACAACGAGACTTTCGTCAATCATAAGTGCATCTGAATCGGAAGAAACATCAGAGCTGGTGAGAGGTGTGGAATAGTAATGACATACCGATGGTGAATAGCCATCGACAATTTTAGGATACGTCAGTAATTTTAAAATTGGCAATACTCTAGACTTCAAACATCGCTTTTGACTAAAGGTGTTCAAAATATAGTCTCAATCTCTAAAATAGTTAAAGCATACTCTGACATTGTTGACATTAAAAGAACTGGGCGGACACAGTCGCCAAAATCCATTGATTACGTATAGTTTAGACGCCCAGCGAAAACGTGATTTTATTCTAAAGAATACTGTTCGGAGCCTTGCGGCTAGAAAAACAAAGACGAAAAATGATAAATCACGGCGATCATTTACTTTTAAATATTTTATTCAAATAGCTAGTCATCGACACGTGGTGTGTAAAAATTTCCTTTTGGAGACATATAATATATCGCAAACACCAATATATACAGCTCACCAATATAAATGTGGCCAAAGAGGGACTTCAAAGAAAGATAAGCGAGGACGAAGAGGTTCCAAAAAACTCCACAAGAGAAAATTGCTGACGTGATGGCTCACATAAACTCCTTCCCTAGAGTTGAGTCCCACTATTGTAGAGCTTAAACTATTCGGCAATATTTGGAACCTAACCTAAATATATCTAAAATGTACGTCCTGTACCGAGACTTTACCAATGATCCGAAGCCAGTGAAGGAAAGTCTATATCGCCACATATTTTGTACGAAATTTGATATTGGGTTTCACAGCCCTAAATCAGATAGATGTGGACTATGTGAAAAATATGAAGTCGCGGAGAAGGAAAACTGATTAACAGGTGAAATGGGCCATGAGAAAGAACAACACCTCCAACTTAAGACAGAAATGAGAGAACAAAAATCCCACGACAAAGAAGGCGATATTCCAGTCCTGTGTTTCGACCTGCAAAATGTCATCAACTGTCCGAAAGCAGAAATTGGCCCAGTTTTTTATTACTTTAAATTGAATATTTACAATTTAACGGCGTATTTAAGCAGTACAAAGAAAACCTATTGATCCATCTGGACAGAGTGCACGTCAGGCCGAAGTGGAAACGATTTGGCTTCGGCACTAGTGAAAATTTTAAATCGCACAATAGATTGAGGACAATAGCAACATGTGTGATCTGATAACCTGGAGCGATTCGTGCGTGCCCCAAAATAAAAACTCGTTTATGTCTACTGCTATTCTATACGTTTTGAAGACACATCCTCAGATTAACTCAATTACTATGACGTATTCAGTTGCCGGCCATGGGATAATACAAGAGGTTGACAATATTCACAGCAACATAGAAAAAGTATTGGCTGTAAATGAGTTCTTCTCTCCAATGGGACTAATCCGCTTATTAAAATCAGTAAATCGACGAAATTCGCTAAATATTATTCAAATTTTTCTTGGATTTTGCAGGCTGATTTACCATAGCTTTGGATTTTTAAAAAATTCCGTACTCGAAGCATAAAAATTTGAAATATACTCAGAGGCGTTACGAGCTTCAATTTTGCTTAATTTGTAACGATGCTCAACTTATCACTCACAGTATACGCCGTGTTGAAAGGAGCAGATGCAGAAAATCTGGTTTATCTGTAGAATTTTCTGAACTTCAAATGGTAAAAATTAAACCAGAACTATCTCATACGAAAAAGGCACATCTTCAAGCAATGTTTCAGTACATGTCGTCAACTGATACAAAGTACTATAAAGTAGTTTTGAAGTTAGTTGAATTTTCACCTAACACTCTTAGTCATGAAACAGATGAAATGCAAATCAATAAAGATACCGCCATGAACGAGAAAACATCTCAAAATAACCACAATACAAGCTTACCTAACATTTCCAAAGTTCAACAAAATTATCTCAAAAGAACTTCTAAACGGAATCCAAAACTGAAAGCTGTTTAAAGTTTTATCAGTTGGCAAGTTTCAGTTAATAAGCCTTATTATACTGACATAATGATTGTACCTGCTAAAGTCATAAGACTGATTTTTTTATTTAACAAATGAAGTTAATTATCTACATATATAAAAATGAATTCCTGTTTGTCTGTTTGAATGGGCGTCTCAGCCGCTCAACCGATCGCCATGAAATTTTTACCATTTTATGGGGCTGATTATATGAAATTACTGTCATGTTCGAATTCGAGGGGCCCAGCCCTGGATCAACAATTAATTTTTACATGTATAAATACAAATATTTGATTATTCCAAAATGACTTCTCAGCCGCTCAACCGATCGCCATGAAATGTTTACCATGCAAATGTTGCATGTTCAGGACCAATCTTACGATATTGTGAAAGGGGCTGGACCCCGGGGTCTAGGGGTCATGGTACAAATTTTTTCAAAAATTTAAATTTTTTTACGAGAATGAGCTTTGGAAAAGGGTTATATGAAATAAGAGACATGTTCGAATTCGGAGGGTCCGCCCCTGGATCAAAAATTCATTTTTAGATGTAAAGATACAATTATTTGATTGTTCTGAAATAACGCCTTAGCCGCTTTACCGATCGCCATGAAATTTTTACCATGTATATGTTGCATGTTCAGGACCAAGCCCACGATACTTTTGAAGGGGCTGGACTCTGGGGTCTAGTGGATGTGGAAGAAGCAGTTTTTCAGAAGAAAACAAGGCACAATAATTCTGGAGTGCGTTATCCCTAGTTCTTCAAACCATCCCCATAATATTAAAATGTCAGCTTTCCACTCACTCATAGATAGACTAATAAACATCCCTTTGACAAATTCAAATTATAACATAGAGCTTTATTTAGTTCTACAAATTGCAACGAATAACGGATATTTAACTAGGACTATATGTATTAAAGTTATTAAAAAAAGCTAAAGCGTAAAACTCTAACGGGTATTTAAAAAATTGTATTTAGAAAGTTGGCGTCGCTTAGAGTATATATGTATAGGAAAAACGAGCCAACGGAAACGAGCCAACATCGTGTCCAATTATACCAATATTAGTTTTGCTTTTTATAATAATAATACAATAAAGAAAATGATTTTTAACAATAAACCTAGAGTTGATCGCCTTTCCAAGTCTGGTGTTTATAGGATTAATTGCAATGATTGTAGTTTCTCCTTTATTGGTCAGACTGGGCGGCATTTTGGAGTTAGAGCTAAAGAACATTTATCTGGTTGCAATCAATTAACTTTCCATAACCATTTAATCTTAGAAAATCATACAGGTAGCTTGAACAATTTAGATATATTACATATACAACCAAAAGGCAGACGTTAAGATACCTTAGAATCTTACGAAAATCGAAAATCAATATTTCTTAACCAGAACATCCTTTACGAACAGAGAGAAATCCGTTTCTCACCAATTACAGACCCCGCCCTTTTCTATTCTCACGTACGCAATAGTTTGACTAATAGGTTGGGTAATTAAATGTAATTTAATGTACCTTAAGTTTTGTTACTCAGCAGCTGAGAAATCGCCTACCTGCACGATCCATAGATTAATTTTTATTGCTTATTTTTCTTCTTTTATTTATTTTTTGCTTTTTGCTACTATATAACAAAATTTTTATTTATACAAATCAGTATATACTCCTGATGATGACCTAATAAGTACCTTGTTAAAGTTAGCCGAAAGTTTCCAGCCGAAAGATAATGCAGATACTGTCTTGAATATTTCAGCCGAAAGTTAAACTCTCCCGAGTTTTTTCCCGCTCCTATCGATTTTTAAATTCCTATAAACTGAAATAATTTCCCCTTCGCCCGAAGGATATAACATGATCCTAAATTCGAGTTCATGACTGATTTTTGCTGTAATCAAGACACTATCTGCATTATCTTTCGGCTGGAAACTTTCGGCTAACTTTAACAGTATGTAACAAGTCGAAATCGATCGAGTAATATTTTAAATTTTAAAAAAAATGTAATTTTGCGAAATAAAAGATCAAGTGCTCAATAAAATGTGTTTATTAGTGTAAGTGTGTTTCACCAAGTGCCTACGTCAAATAGTGTAAAAAGTAAAATCTTTTTTGATTAAATTAAACAAAACGACATACGAATACCTACATCCTGGGTATGGATTCTGTTGCCTTTTCAAATTCAATTCAAGTTGAATTTTGTATACGTATACAGTGTATAATATACACTTTTAATATTGTGTGCTGTCATTTTGTATCATTGTGTGTGTATCAAATCCACATGAAATTTCGCCAAAATGTTGACGCGATTCTATAAATGATAATATCGGTAGACAAACAATACATTTCCTCTGCTCGCAAGCAAAGGAAAAAATGACAGATGATAAGAAAATCGATTCGGTTTCAATTTTTTTTTTGTGAATTTTTCATTTTTATCTAGATAAAGCTTAAATAAAATTAATTTTCATATTTCATAATTCATATTTTTTTTATTATCGTGTCTCTTGATCGCATCGATGTATTGTTTTGTTATTTGTTTGTTTAGTAGAAATATGGAAATGATAGAAGACGAACAAATACATAAAAAAATATTATTTTTTTTTGAATGAAATGACTTTTTCATGTATTTACTAGGAATTAGATTAAACTATATAGGAATAGCGACACAACACTTTATTAATTTAAATAATATTGTGAAATTTAATAAATTCACAAATTATGTACCTAACATTATTTTGTGTTCTTAAATGACGTCAAAAACACAAATAAAAAAAAACACGTATACTAATATGCACACCACTACAATGACGTTTCGGTAAAATTCAAGTTGAATTGTAAAAAGGCAACAGAATCCATGCACTGGTAACTCAAATTTCACCCACTTTTTGTAGTAACCAAGTAAGAAAATACCAAAATTTTAAACAAGATGTCTGGTTTATCTAGCCCAGAATTTTGTGTTAAAACAACCAAATTAATTAAACTAAGTATTTGGCAGTAATCTTTTATATTAATTTTGTATTATATTCTAATTTTCATAATAAAAAACATATCACACTATGTATTGATTATTTATTTATAAAAAAACTTTCACAATTTTAAAAAATTATTAAAAATTAAACAATTATTAAAAATAACATAACGTCTTTGTTTTTGTGATAATAAAATTATATATTTTGAAAGACCAGTTTCGGATGTTCGTCCATCATCAGTTTCTTAACAGTAACTCAGTAAATTATCTTAACCGATTATCTTCAAAAAGGAACACCATTACAGGAGCATACTCCGCACTATTACTTGACAAGCTGTACGCATGAGGGCAGAAATTGCGGAAAAACGGTCACATTTAAAAAAAAAACTTGCCCCACCAAGACAATGAGCCGTCTCACACCTCAGTGGTTGCCATGGCGAAAATCCACGGTTCACAATTTGAACTGCTTGACCACCCTCCTTACTCTCCAGATCTAGCCAGAAGCGACTTTTTTTGTTCTCTAAGCTAAAAGTTAAGCTTTCAGAGAACAGAAATTTTCGTCGAATGAAGCCATCTCCTTCGTAAACAACTATTTTGCAGAGAAAGACGCCGACTATTTTTTGTACAGGTTGAAGAGATGTGAGCATCACTGGGATAAGTATATAGACTTACAAGGAGACTGTGTAGAGAAATAAAAATAAATTTGAATAAAAAATGTCTTGTACCTTTGTTAGGTTAGAAACTGTTCAGACAATCCATGTCCATATATATTCAGTGAATAAAGTGTTTGATTGTGAATTTAATAAATAAATGGTTTTTTAGTTGAATTTGTTATTTATTTATTTGGTTACTCCTGAACAGTAAACCGCCAAATTCTCTACCGTTGTTCACAATCCAGTGATACGATCCCGGCAAATTTTTAACAATACATATATATTTCTTTCTAATGTGATGTTTGTTAACTTATATTTGTTCAATGATTTATACATTGCTTTAACGATGCACAGTTTGTTATATGAACAATTTTTAAAATTTTATGAGGCATCAAATTTTTCGTAAAATATGTTTTTGTAATATGAAAATTTCATTACAATTATGAATTTCAACACTTTTTTATACTGCGATAGATTTTAACAAGAATCTGTTTTTAAAAGATAAATCGTTGACACTAATGGATTTGTGACGGGGATGAAAATTTATGGTAGCACCTTAATTCCAGTGGTTTTCGAAATCCACTCGATATGATAACCGACACGTGAAAATGCAGATGGTCTTCCCAAATTACAGTTCTCTCCCATTAGAAACGAGAAGATACCAACAATTGTGGGAACGTTATCAATTTGTATTACTGCGCCACCACCGGAATCACCAAAACAAGTACTTTCTAATTCGTGTTGTTGACCGACTACACACATTGTCTGTTCAATGATTTCTCCCTCTGCAAAATGTGGTTTGCATTCGTCGTTGTGCATTACTCTTAAATTGACATATTGAAGATTTTCAGGTGAATTCCGTGCTTAAACATAATTATAATTATCATCTTAAAATATTTTGTTACTACATATGTTTTTCTTACCATAATCTCGCCCAAATCCACATATCGTAATTTGCTCTCCAGTGAACCATTTCTTGCTTTGAGTCAAAGTTGGTAGCGCAACAGGTTTTACATGTGCATCCATAATGAGTGGTATGTCAAATGTTATTAGAGCTACGTCATACCTATAAGTAGTTTGCTCATATTTTGGGTGTCTGAAAACTTTCGTCGTATTTTGTATTTGTGCCTGCTTGTATTTGTGAATCGATCCAACGGCAATTTCAGATATTTCTTGGTCTTCTAGACAATGACTCGCTGTTATAATCCATGTTGCTAAAAGTATGCTTCCACCACACGTGAAGTGTTTGCCCAAGTCTGAATGAAACGTGCTTAATAGTACATTCCACGGAAATTGACCTGGAGACGCATCACTACCGTGCACTATACGACTTTGTGGTTTTAGTTTTTGCTTTTGCTGTTTTTTGTATTTAAGCGGCATAATCGAATGGTTTTTGTCCTCATTTTGTGCAAGTTCACACGTTTGTTGAATTATTATAATTAATATTACAATACAATGTAAATGTTTCATCTTGTAGCAAATACTTTGGCGATTTAATTGATGGTAAGTGTTCTGAAAACCATTTATACTAGCTGAATCGATTTGAAATGATAGAAATAAAGTCGCGTATTTCTTTAATATGTGAAATTATAATTTTACATTTTGAACCGTATCCGTGACGACTACGGCATTTATGATTTTAAAGAGCCGTAATATTAAAATGAGAGGTGAGATGAACCGTGGTACCTGATGGGAAAATTTTTGAACATAAATTTATGATCTAAATTTTAATTTTATATTTTGAATAAAATATTCAGCACACACATATTTGAAAATCAGCCATCATAGTCTAGTACTTAATTATTAAATTTAAACCAAGGCGGAGCATAAATTTATTAATATTCTATAAAAATGAGCAATACGTTTAGTTGTGTAGTTTACTAAAATAAGTTAATAAAGGGTGATGCCGCAGATTTCTCTTACATCCAATTTAAAATTTAGTTTTATAAAAATTTAACTTCTTTAGTAAGAAGGTCTGGTCCCATGCACATCAGAATTTTCTAGATGAACGATGGGTTTAATAACAATCTAAACGATTACGTTTATAACAAAATTAAAGAGAAAACGTGAACAGAAACGAGATTTTATGAATCACAATCATTGTAGAAACAATAATTATTACAGATGTCTCAATAATAAATTTACTTGAAATTACGGAAAAGAATAAATAATTAAACAACTATTTACGAAAATAAAACTTTATTAAGTTAGCATAATTAACGTCGTCGTAAAATATTCACCATCATATGTATTTGCTGCGCGCTGTAAATCAATAATAGACAAATGTCACAATTTTTCCAATTTTTTTTTTTATTTCAATAAAACTCGCTCGTGTTGCATTATTCTCAGTTCCAGGAGATCTCCATAATCTATAGAACCAGGCAGTATACATAATGAATTGTTAAATTTTCTAAACAAACATTTTGGTTTTTAAATATTCAATTTTTTCGTTATTGTTTTCTAAATTTATACTTAGCGACATCTTTTGATTGATTTAGTAATTACGAAAAGCTTTATCCCTTTTTCAAAAAAAAAAAAAAAAAAATTGGCTCAATTTAAGTATTTGGATCAATACACAAATGTATGAGTAAAAAAAACATAGTATGTTATGGCGTTTTTGGTAAAAAATTTCGGTTGATTAGAACAATGCCTTCTAAACTACTGGCCTTTTACTACTCTCATTTTTCGCACATGACGTCAATTTAAGTCTAAACCGAGACTGCGCAATAATAATTTTAAGATATTTACACTAACAAAGCAACTAGAGAAAACAACAACAACGTCGACTTAGCGTGTCGTCATCATTTGGTGTAAGCGGTCAGTAGTTTAGAAGGCATTGATTAGAAGTACAAACAACCCAATTGTGTATATAGTTATATAGTTAGTGATGTAAATGGTAATATTCTCGTTGGTCATATTGCCGGTAAAATGAGTAATATTGGGTAATATTACCCAAAGTGATGTTACCGCAGTAATATCGGTAACATAATTGAAAAAAAATGTCGAACAAACTTAAGTAATTTAATCGTAATAAAAGTTGTGACGCCACTATATGATTGTTCCTTTTATTTGATATAGCTGACCCGGCGAACTTCGTACCGCCTCAAAATCAATAAATGTTTTTTAAATTTATTAGCTTAATAAAATTGAGTTTTTTATTAAGATTAAATAAATTAAATGAATACTCCAAATTAATTAAATTCAATGAAATTACAAAAATCAAAATGAAATATATTTTAATTACATTGAAATGAATGTAATTCACGTGGCAGCAAGGCTTTCGTTTTATTGAATTGAATAGAAATGGTTCGCGTAGCATTATTGCACTACTTTCTTTTAAACTATTTGCTGGGTGAGTTGCAATGGAGTCGAGTCCCTTCATTGTAGCACCTTGTGATATACGACATTTTTTGTTTTATTGTTAGGTGCGAGAACGAATAAAGCGGATGGTTTACCGACACGTGAACATGCTACGTACAATTGGCCGTGAGAGAAACATTCATTTTCTAGATTCAGGCCACAAACACTCAAGGATTGGCCTTGTGATTTGTTGATCGTCATGGCGAATGCAAGACGAATCGAAAATTGAATTCGTTTAAACTCGAATGGCATATCGGTTGGGATCATCGGAATTCTCGGAATGAGAACTTCCTCACCTTTGAACTTCCCTTGAAGTATCGTCGCGTGAATTACATTGCCCATGAGTTTTCTCACCACCAAACGCGTTCCGTTACATAGTTTTGGTTGATTCAGGTTTCGTAGCATGATGATTATCGAGCCAACTTTTAGTTGTAAATTGTGCGGTGGCAAGCCAGGTAGATCCAATGAGTTTAAAAATTCAGTTGGATAGTTGGTTGCTTCGTCTTCGTTTGTCACACAGTCAATAGATTTGAAGAAATGAAGTGGACCGACGATTAGATTTTGAATTGTAAAATTTAAGTGATCCACATCTTTGTTCTTTGCCGCAAGAATTACTCGTTCACTCACCCAATTGTGATTTTTGTGGTTAGTAATGATGTTCGGGAACACTTTGTTGATGAGCTCGTCCTTCGTTGAGACAAAAATGCAAAAGTTCTGAGGAAACGAAATCAATCCGTTCGATTTGTCGACCGGAACACGGCCATTACCGATAGTCAGCAATTGCTTGGAGAATTCTTCGGCAGATGGATCGTTTAACAATGCAACTCGCATGTTTGTCGTCAGCTGAAGTTTCTTCACATAACACCACAGAGTCGATGATTTGAGGCAAGCGTTTATTTCATCAGCAGCGGTCGATCTTGGAATAACTGGTATTGTTTGACGGAAATCGCCAGAAAGTAGAATCATTGCGCCTCCAAAACATCTTGAGTCATTGCGTAGTTCTTTCATAGTTCTATCGAGTGCTTCCAATGCGCGTTTGTGCGCCATTGTACATTCATCCCAGATGATGATTTTATTTGCTACCAAAACTTTCGCCATTGCTGAGTGTTTTGCAATGTTGCATGTCGGGTTTTCAGCCGATTGAAGGTTTAACGGTAATTTCAACGCTGAATGAGCTGTTCGGCATCCTTCTAGCAATGTGGCCGCTATCCCAGAAGAAGCAACTGCTACAGCAATATCGGATCTCGCACGAACAGTGGCCAAAATCAATGACATGAGGAATGTCTTCCCAGTTCCACCGGGCGCATCGAGGAAAAATAATCCCCCATTTCCATCATGAATTGCCTTCATTAACGTATCGTACACTCCTTTCTGTTGGAGGTTCAACAGTGGTACATTGGTTCGAACTGATTGGTTCAATGCATCTCGATCATATTCATGTTCACGTTCCAATTCTCGATTGAAAGCGTCGTTCATTCCACGACATGGCGTTGGCATTCCTAATTTGACTAACAAACTGCCGCACATGCGAAAACACATGTCTTCGATCAAAAGCAAAGCCTGGTTATGTATCTCCTCATTCACCTCGAGATCGGGATTTCCGAAACTGACACGAATTCGATGTAGAATGTCTTCTGACATGTCATTCTTGTACTTGCTCCATAGTTCACGTGGATTTGATGGGAAGCATGTCGAAATAATGATAGCAAATAATGTGCGTATCTGGTTTGGAGTTGCAGAAATAATTGATTCAGCGATTGTCATGTCCCAATGAGTATCGTTTTCAAGCAAGTTGAGCTGTTGACATGCAGCACGAAATGTTGGGCACACTACACCATTGACAGTTCGAAGTGATTCAAATGATGTCGGCCCACGAATATTCACCAGCAACAACCGCAAGTAGAAGCATTCGTCATTCTTCGGATGAACTGTGTAAATGCGACCAAGATTATCAGTAGAACGCACATTTGGATGATCAGGAGCCTCATCGCCTTGCTTCCGACGTTGAAATTTTTTTGATGAGGCGTTCCAAGTGTAATAACGTGGCATCTCAGAGTAGAGCAATGTTCGTGCAAACGGATCACTTTGACAAATCGAAAAGAAACTGGTCAATGTTGTTGCTAGAGGTGTCTCAGCACGTTGAGCAACATTCGATGAGTTGAAATAAACTCGTTGACCATTCTCCAGATGCACCGCCAAATGTACAACAGTGGGATGACGTTCATGAATAGGGAATGAGAATATACGCCAAATCGCCTCATTGCAGCTCACATATCGACCAACTTGATAATGCGTGATTTCATCGTTTGTATTGGGATTTTGAACACCAAAAACTGCCATATCGCTACCTTTCGCGACATATTTACAAATGTATTTTATGGACTTCACTGAATTGCAGTACTCCACGTTGCAATGCGCCTTGAATGTTTTGGAAAGAAGTGGCGAATATGGAACAATCCAAGTGTTGTCGACCACGAACTCATTTCCTCTCACTATCGTTGTGATACAATAGTTCTACCGTTATCATCGGCTGATCGACGCCGGTACAGTGGATAACCATCATTGCCAGTGATAGTCTCTGCGGTTAAATTTCGTGGATAACGCTTGGAACACTTGTTGTCGACCATGCACGGTGATTGGGGATTGATGGAGCCACATGGACCGTGAACCATGTTCGTAATTACAACATCATGCAGGTCTGGATCGGTTTCGGGATCAGGAATCTCGGCACATATGATGTCATCTATTTGGTCTGGTCGAATTTTTGCGGCTAACCAAATAAGAATGTGAGCATGCGGCAAGCCTCGTTTCTGCCATTCAATTGAATACATCCAACATCGAGTATCCCCAAAGACGCAATGCCTAACAATGTAGTTCATCAGCAACCGGATTTTTTGTTTGAAGACACGTGCGATGATGTCGTGCCGATCACTTGTTATTTGCCCGGGTAGCAACAGTTGAACAATCTCTATCCATTTCGGATTGCAAGTAAAAGTGATGAATAAATCTGGACAACCGTAATGACGAACATATGTCATTGCATCTTGCGCATATTCATGCATATGACGCGGGCTGCCAATGTACGTCGCCGGTAGAATAGTCAATCGACCAACATTAGCTGCATCTCCTTCGGTGCTGATTGCATCGCGTAAATGGATATATTCCTCCGAACGCAGTTTAGCTTGGTTCAACCGAATGAAAATGAGGCGCTCTGTTTCGATTTTGACGTACATGTCGACGATATATTGCTGAAGCAAACGACAAAATCGCAGCAAATAGTTGTCAGCATTTTGACGAATCATCAAACGATATGCATAATAATTCATCGAGCTAACCTTCTTGTTAGTTTCCTCACCTGAAATGAAATCAGTAAAATTAGTGTCATAATCTAAATTATGATATCAGTACTCACCGCTCAATGGATTTATCATGTTGATATTGAAGTGATATCCATCGTCTCCTTGCCAAAACATCAGCGGGTATTGCAATGTATCGTATGAACGGTGTGTTTCATTTATTCGTTGCAGTTGTCCAGTGTCGCGACGTGTAAGCACAATATCGCGCGGTTCCACGCTTTCACCAACAATCACAATTGCGACTTCATCTATTGTTGGAGCATTAAATTGGCGTTCGTGTGTTCCAGCGGGTCGTTTATCTGCTCTGATCACGACTTTGCAGTCGTCACTTGGCATGCGATCCAACGCAGATTTAAACAATCGAACCAATGCATGATGTTCATGGAGCAGTTGCTGCAAATCTTTCAGAACTATCCTTTTCATTGCTGTATTGATCGTTTGGCGCCGATCAAGTTGATCCTCCATATTGCCCATAAAGTATATTTGGATGAATTTATGCTGTCCATCTTCAATCGGTTGCAATGACCCAATTCGGTGGTGAATTTGGCCTTGAATCTGTAAAGTCGAAGACGAAGTCAGAATTATAGATTTTTGATCACCAAAAGAAAATGAATGTTTACTCTCTCGAGCAGAAATGACCTTAAATGTTGGATTGAATCCGCGTTCTTCGATAATGTCTGCTCCAAATGAAGTCATTTGGAAACATCCGTTGTATCTTTGAGTGTTGGATAGAAAATGTCGTGATTCTGGTGTCTCGCCACGAAGCAATGAACGCAACAGTTCAGGTGGAGCAGGCAATAATGGCAATCTCACCTTGCCACTGAGACAGCACAATCCAGGCGTTTCTCCAGCGAACTTCAATGCACCGCAATGGTCGCACACAAACTCCATTGGGCCAATTCGAACGAAAGGATGAGAGTTGTAGTCAATTGTGCAATCGTATTGAAACGCTATTCGATTCAAATCAACACTTAAAGGATTTCTTCTTGCGCGTCGAAAATTATCTCGTTGTTGATCTGTGCGATAAGCTCGACGATTTCTCATTGTCAACTGAGTCATTTGACGTACTGCCTCTCTTTGTGCTTGTCTTTGTGAAGCGCGAAGTCGGGCCATACTAACGCGGCGCACTTCTCGTGTGATTTCTTGTTCATCTGCAGTGGATTGATTCGCAATAGTCCGAAGTCTAATTGCATTACGGCTTCGTGGTGAAAGATTAGATCTTCTGGCTCGCGGCATTGTAAATAATACTGGAAAATTAATCACACAATCCAAAATTACATAATCAATTATCGATGTGCGCACAATCACAAATGTGATAACCTCACAAAGTGAACATCTTCGAAGGGAACTTACCGTTTAAAAATCCCGATCGAAAATAGAATTCCGCAGAATAAAAAAAAAATTAAAAAAACCAAAAAAAAAAACTGGTGTCCGGTGTTGGGACACTCTGTACCACTAAAAAAATTACGTACTATTGTACGCAAAAAAGTACTGTTTTCTTATTGTTATTGGCATACACCACACAACCTCTTATTTCACTAAATTCCACCACTTATTTTAATATTATATGCTAAACCACAAACCACTTAACTAATATGAAATAACCAAAACCAAAAATAAATTAAATTTAATATTAAAATCGCAAAGGAAAAAAACTTTTTTTGGAGCTGTCAAAATCTACTATTCGCACTGAAATCGTAACTCGGACGAAGATTTTATCTATATAAATAGATAAGTAGATGAAATAAAAAAAAAAAATTGGATAAAAAATAAAATGGTAAATGTGCATGCAGCCTCCAGTCGGATTCGTATCCAGTACCTTGCAGTCCAAGCGCCGAAGCTTTAACCACTGCACCACTCGTCACATACAAACTACACCTACAAAATTCATATAAAAAAAAAGATTTTTTTATTAGATTTTTGGGGCTTCCCTTTTGAGTTTTTCCGACTTTTCTTTTTTCCTAAACCACCACTGTATTGAGACGAACAAAATAAAAAAACCAAAATGTACTAAATATATGAGAAAATGAATTTTCTTGATAAATTTTTTTTTGGTGAATTTTTCCAATGTTTTAATAGTTATTATGCTATTCGGAACGGAGTCAAATCCAACAAAAGAAAGATCATAAAAATCGGTCCAGCCGTTCTTGAGTTATAAATGGTGTAACTAACCCGACTTTGTTTTATATATATAGATTATTCTACTACATTTTATTATACCTTTTCCATTTTCTTCTTTCATGTTCGTTTATTAAATTCGACGTAAAATCGTGATTCCCCTGTTCTTTTTATTTAAACAATAAATATAGAAAATAGACCAAACCAAATGAAAAAAAAATTATCGACGAATTACCTTAGTAGCTCGAGCAATTTTCATCTCTGGTGCTCTATCTATTATATTAGTACACTTAATTTTTTCAAACTGAACCATAAAATGACCCCTAAACATGACCCGATCCGTTTAAAATTTTCAGGGTAGGTCGACATAAATATAGCGGTGTGCCTTTGCTAGAAAAATCGGAAAAATTCCACCGGGAAGTACTTGAAACGGATACCTTAGGTGTTTTCAGCAAAATTTTGTCACGACGCCAGAATGCCATGACAAAATATGTTTATATTGAATCTATGATCATGCGCATTATACCGTGACAGTGACAAAATTTATTAATACCAGGTTTCCATCGTCGATAGCATAATAGAATAATAGTATAATACTATTATACTATCAAGCCTAGCTGGTTTTCTATCGTACGGTTTGGATTAAGCCTGCTCGAATTGATCATTTGATAAAAAGGATATTATTAATTTATTTGACACATACTATATAAGAATAATATATAACGATAATCAACCAACAAATTATTTCTCATTGCGGCGAGAAAATATTAAAAATGGTAATGGTAAGCTACGAAAATTAAATTTAGTTTTACACTGTTAAATTTATAACGTTAAAAATAATATTTGCTACGTATTATATTTTGATAGCTAGTATACTGAAATATTTTAATAAACTATTATACTATCAACTTTGGTTTTCCATCGTAATACTTTAATATTATAATACTATTATACTTGTATACTATGACGATGGAAACCCGGTATTAAATTGCCGATGTTTTTGTCATAACACTGTGACTGTGATGACAAAATGAGTAGAAAATTTGTAATTAACACCGCATACCCAATGGAAAATTTTTTTCTTACGACTTATGTCTTATGACTAACGAAGAGCATACCCAATGAATAGGAAAAAACTAAAGCAAAACTAACTTCATTGAACAAAATAATTTTTTGTTTATTTGTCAAAATCTGAAACATCAAAATAAAATGTTTGTGTGATTTTTGAAATTATTAATATTTAATAAGAAATAACTTTTATTGACACATGTTTTTATTTCTACATATTTTATTTGTACCTATACATATTTTATTTGTACCTATACATATACCTAAATATTTGTACATATACATTTGTACCTATACATTTGTACCTACACATATTTTTCAAGCAAATTAGAATGATCAAATGATTCTGTTGTCATTAGCAACAGCTAAAATCAAATTCGAAAAAACAACAACAACAATTTTACAAACGCGGTTTACTTCATTGCATTTCTCATAAGCAAAATGTTAAAAGTTTGATAACTTTTTTCATAAGTTTTTTACCAATATAACGAGCTAAAATTTTTTTTTTCTCAAAATATTTTTCATACTGTTCTGTATGTCATAAGTCACAAGTTTTCCATTGGGTATGTGGTGTTAATCTCAATTAAACAAAACAGAGAACATAAAATGATTTTACATATATTTTGGTGTTAATAGTTGTGAGTGTAAAAATACAATTTTGTCATGACACTCTATCTATTTAAGACTTAAAAATTAACCGCGTATATGAATTTAGTCGGCACGCAAATCAATTTCAAAGTTGCTTAATGGTTGACGCGCGATTTAAATTCAAAGTTAATCATGCCAGCATGTGAGCAGAGCTCACAATCATAGACGGGTAGTGGGTGTTCCATTAGCTGGGAAAATCATCCTCAATTGTGGTGACTACCTGAAAACGGGACGCGCGCGAACTTGCGAATCGACCATCAAGTTGAACCCGCTTTGGAAATTGGTAAATAAGTTTACACTCACCAAGAACATGCGCGTCGATGAAGGTGAGGACGAGTTAGCGCAATATTTGCTTTCTGTTGGAAAAGGCAATGCTCGAACCGACTCGATCACACTTCCAGCAAACTTCCTCAAAGTGTGATCGATTTCGTGTATGGTGACATCAACACAACACCAGCCGAGAGAACCATCGAGGAGCGCACCATCTTTGCACCCAAGAATGATGATTGCGCGCTAATCAATCAGCAGGTGCTTGACCTTCTGCCCGGCGAACAAGAAGTCAAACATAGTGCTGATAAACTTGAGAGTGACGACATGCATAAGGAACTCCGTCTACCCGTCGAGTTTGTCAACAAAATTGAAGGGTCCGGATTGCCGCGCCATGCCAACCCGCTAAAGGTAAACGCGATCTTTCGTTTGATGAGGAATCTAAACACTAGCAAGGGTCAAATCAATGAAACACGCATGCGCGTCACGAGAATAAACCTCTACATTCTGGAATGTGAGATGCTGACCGATTTCTCAAAAGGCGAGCGCGTTCTCATCCCACGCATTAAGCTCTCACCCTCGGAAGGTGTCTTCTCATTTAAAATGTCTCCATCAACAAGAGTCAGGGTTAAAGCTTGAAGAAGGTAGGAGTGTACTTGCCGGCCCCCGTATTTACGCATGATCAGATGTATGTGGCCTTTTCACGATGCCACTCATTTGACGGACTCAAGGTGTTTATCGTTGAGACAAGCGATCAATCAGCTGATCGGGATGGGCGCATCACAACAAGAATGTATTTTTTCAAAAGATTCTGTGCATGTAAATTGTAATATATTTTACTATTTTATTATTTAACTTCTACTACTATTTTATTATCCTTTTGTACATTTCTTATGAAATATTTAGATTAAAGTTTGCCTCAGCAATTGTGTGCTTTTCCCTTTTGAGATTTTAATATTTAGTTTGGGTGCGTAAATGATCATGTGATCCCGAGCGCGCGCTTCCTTTTTGAGATATGAATATTTGACTTGAAAAATTAACCACGTATATGAATTTACTTTATTTTTGATAAAAGTGCACCAAATTTACATCTTAAAAAATCTTCTTAATCATTTCTTAACCAAAAATTCAACAAAATGTATTCACGTGACTGATTATTCAGTCACAGGTCAGCTAGTTAAGCTTAATAAGCAATTCTGCTTAGATTGATTTATTTAAGAAATTCCGACCATCTTATGAAGTTCCTTCACGATACCAACTTTCCAATCCATTGATGAACCTTGAATTTAACGGCGCTTCTATAATCACATATCAAACAGATGCATGGTCGAATATTTGCAGGGACTCCATAACAAATTACGTAATCAACACGGATCCCATTTGAAACGCGATATTTTAAAACGCGAATTATCAAAACACGATATTTTAAAATGGAATATTTCAAAACACGATATTTCAAAACACGATATGGTACAAAACGCGATATGGTACAAAACGGGAATTTAGGATAGGGTTATATCAATCGGGTGAAGGGGAAATTTAATTTGAGTTTATAGGAATTTAAAAATCGATAGGAGCGAGAGAATATAGGATCGGTATAAATCGGGTCGCTACGGTCCCCTCGCTTCGCAATGCACATTCTGTATCATAACGCGTTTTGAAATATCGCAAATAGAAGCAGTCTTGAAGGATGTCATAGTATTCGTAAGTTTATTGGGCTTATTACTGACAATGGAGCAAAAATATAAATGCGGCTGGAAAATGGTAAGCAAGCGCTATCCCCATACATAACCGAGTATGGGTGTATTTGCCAAGAGCTTAATTGTTGATTGCAGACATCTTTAAAATTCTGTGTATCAGCAGATTAAAATTCTCAGTTATACAAATGGTTTCCGAAATAAAAAATTCTCATATTTTACACGCTATACTTTGGAGCGAATTCAGCGCGACCGCAAAGCAAAGTATATTGCACTTGAACTACCTGTGCAAACACAATGGAATTCCTTTTTGAACTCACTTTCCAGTTTGATTGAAACAAGATACGCTCTGAAGGCTTTAGCTATCGAAGACGAAATGAAGTCGGTTATGAAGTCATTTACTATCTCCTCCATGTTTTTAAGCGAATCGTTCTGAAAAAAATTGAAACAGTTCCCTGTTTACATACTCCGATCGCTAAATGAACATAATTTTTTGAGAATGACAAGAAAGCATCCAAAGTGGTGGACTGTTTTTTTGAAATAAAAGCTACATTTGAACAAAACTAATGCGCCAATTACGGAAAACTTATAAAAATCCTATATTCACGGACCAAAAAAACCTTACAACCCCTGCATTGTGTGGCAAATTTGCTTCAGCCAGCCGTTCGAGGCAAAAATCTTTAGGCAGCACTGAAAAAGCAACAGAATTTGTTTTCAATATCGCAGAACTCCATCCAAAATATAACGACCACAAAAAATAATTGAGTCACTAGCGCATTACAATGTACGAAGTAAACTTTTTTCACGGCCATTTGTGGGTGCAAGCGAACAGCTTTCAGGTGAAATATGGTTGGCATGTGTTGCTCTACTTCAACATTAAGTCCGTTGGCGGTTGTAATTTTAAATATGCTTGCATCAACAGCTGCAACTGAAAGAACATTCAGCACGTACGGTTTTATACAAAGCTCAAGACGTAATCGATTAACCGTTGAGCGCGCCGGGAAATTAACTTACATTTTGCACAACTATAACTTGGAGAGATAAGAAATTGGTAGAACTGGTAATGAAGATATATTTATTCCTACAGAATCAGATAAAAATACAGGTCAGTTATTTGTTGAAGAAGATGTACACATATTTGTTCGAACAGAGGGTGATCTGGAGCTACCTGTAAATACTTTCGAATTTAGATTTGTATGAAGATAACTTATCCGGTCAGGACGACCCAAATACTGATTAAATGTTTGCGAATTTGGGATATTGTATAAGATGGTTTAATTTAAGTCTGAAACTGAAGTCAAGTTGATTTTTTATTTTATTTTCAATTGAAATATATATGATTTGTTTACACGTAGATTATGTTTCATCTGTCTTTTGAATAATACTCAAATTATTACTATTACGAGTATTGTATGGTATAAATTGAAAATAAAATATGACATAAAAAGTTTGTTAACTGATTCACCCATATATGTTACCGGTAATATTACCGAATTTAAAATTATCGGTAATTTTACAACACTAGTTATAGTGTTTTTTTTCGGATGAAAATAAGTTTGAAAGGAATGCACAAATGCGTACGTTGGTTCAAAAACCATGGTTCTTTTTCCATACCCACACAATTGTGTTACCGGGCAGCAAAAGGGTTATAGAATAACAATGTTTTCATTTTATTAAGCTCTGTTTAGTTTATACTACAGTATGAAAATATATAGCCTGCGAATTTGTTGCGATGACAAATCAAATTTTTAACAAGTAACGAAAAAACAGTTTTCGAAGTTCGTTCATCAACAATTTTGAAATAGAATCCAAAACGACCGGTGTGAAGTTTCTAACGTTAATTAAAAGTGTAGCTACACAAATTAACAAAAAAGTGTAGCGTACACAACAAATATTTTGCAGTGTATGCAACTTATCTATATTTAACATGTAAATAATTTATAAAAAAATCCACAAAAACTAATATTTGTACTTTATATATTTTTCGTTTGTTTTTAATTTGAAATTACTAATTTAATGTTAAAGTTTTCAAAGTTGTTCACATATACCAATATTTACCAATTGAGGTTAAACACATAATTAACACTCCATCCTAGAGTTTTCGCAATATAGCCACTAGTATTCTCAATAGCACACATTTGAGCCTATTCAATTTTGTATAGCTCGTACATATGAAAAGGGTTGGGCTCCTTTGACAAAATTTTCATTTTTTGATAAAAATTGAATATGAAAGCTGATCCTACACTCCCAATTAACACTCCATCCGAGAGTTTATGCAATATATCCACTAGTATTCTCAAATAGTAGACATTCGAGTCTATTCAAATTTGTATAGCCCGTACATATAAAAAGGGTTGCGCTGCTCTGAAAAAATTTCATATTTTGATAAAAAAATTATATGGAAGCTGTACCTACACTCCCAATTAACACTCCATACTAGAGTTTTCGCAATATCGCCACTAGTATTCTCAAATAGTAAACATTCAAACTTATTCAATTTTGTATAGCCTATACATATAAAAATGGTTGGGCTCCTCTGAAAAAATTTCATATTTTGATAAAAATTGTATATGGAAGCTGATCCTACATTCCCTATTAATACTACATCCTAGGGTTTTCGCAATATAGCCACTAGTATTATAAAATAGTAGACATTCGAGCCTATTCAAATTTGTATAGCCCGTACATATAAAAATGGTTGGGCT